>BLSH010438581.1:879970-931634 GCA_018402905.1 Glandirana rugosa | reverse complement strand
TTACCGCCGCTAGACGCTAAAAATCGCCATGACGCTATAACACCGTATGTGCAGCGTGGTAAAACTGTGAAAAAACCCTGGTAACCGTAAATATGTCGTAAGTCACGATATTTTTACGTGACTAATGACACATTTACGGTAACCGTCACTTCCCCAATTGGACCTCCCCAGCGACATTCCCAATTGACACAAGTGAGTCACACAAGATAAACACACCCCCGACCCGACCGTCCCCCTCCCCTCACTAGTACCGAAGGTATATGTCCTTCGGACACTAGTGTAGGGAAGGGGGAGACAGTCTTGTCTCTAGACACAAATATGTCACGGAACGCTTTCATAAGCCGGGGGAACTGATTCTTCACAAAAAATTACAGTTTTATATCTTTATGTTTGAAGCCTGAAATGTGGCAAAAGGTCGCAAAGTTCAAGGGGGCCGAATACTTTCGCAAGGCACTGTATAAACACAGATCTCTGTTCTGACAGAGGGGGAAGGGATGTGATCACAGGCTTCCTGTATATGGAAGCCATGATCACTCCCCTCCCCCTGCCAGCCCAGCCCCCACACAAATAGAACACACTGAGTGAACACAGTTAACCCTTACAGCGACCCCTCCAGGTTAACCCCTTCACTGCCAATGGCATTTACACAGTAATCAGTGCATTTTTATAGCACTGAATGCTGTATAAATGCCAATGGTCCCAAAAAAGTGTCAAAATGGTGCGACGTGTATGCCACAATATCGCAGTACCGCTAAAAATCGCAGATCGCCGCCATTACTAGTAAAAAATTAAAAAAAATAAAAACCCCATAAATTAATTCTCATCATTCGTAAACGCGGCAACTTTTGTGTAAACCAATCAATAAGCGCTGATTGCTATTTTTTTTACCAAAAATATGAGGAACAATATAAATCGGCCAAGATCGATGAAAAAAATTATTGTTTTATTTTTTTTTTTTTGGATTTGTATTTTAGCAAAAAGTAAGAAATATAGTTTTTTTTTTGCAAAATTGTCGCTCTTCTTTTGTTTATAACGGCGATCAGAAATAACACAGAGGTGATCAAATACCACCAACAGAAAGCTCTATTTGTGGGGGAAAAAAAGGACACAAATTTAGTTTGGGTACAACGTCGCACGACCGCGCAATTGTCAGTTAAAGGGACACAGTGCCGAATCGCAAAAGGTGCTCTGGTCCTAAAGGGGTAAATCCTTCCGGGGTTGAAGTGGTTAAGCTATCCTGACGTCTATCATTCAATAACATGCAAGCAAAAAAAATGTTTTTTTCAATTTCTCTTTCACATAGTTTGGTCTTCTTTGCAAAAATCGTAGCCATGCAATTTTTTTTCAGACAGGCGGACTCTGCCTGCAGATCCACCTACTCAGCGGGGAATCTGTCCATTGCTCACCGCTGAGTGGGTGACAGGTCTGTGTCCTCTCTACATCAGCAGAATACAATCTGAGTGTTCAGATTGAAATGACTGTCCGACTGTCATCTGATCTGCCAAATGGATGGAACCCCCAACCATCTGTCTTCAGCAGATAGGGTTGGATCTGATGTCCGCTGCTCCATAGGCCAATGGAGGGTCCGTGTGAAAGAGATCTTAAGGCTACTTTCACATTAAGGCGCCCGAGCATTAGCGGTAAAGCGCTGCTAGTTTTAGCAGCGCTTTATCGTCGTTTTAGCATTCATTCCAATGGGCAGGGGCAGTTTGGGAGCAGCGCTGTATACAGCGCTCCCAAACCGCCCCAAAGATGCTGCTTGCAGCACTTTTTCTAACGTCCTGCAAACGCACTGCGCCAGTGCTTTCACACTGGAGTGGCAAGAGAGGCAGTTTTCAGGCACTTTACAGGCGCACTGAAAAAAACCTGAACTTTTGATGTGGATGAGGAAATCCTTCCCGCTGCACTTGTATACTGACAGTAGGGACTCTCCCACGGTCAGAATACACTGATCAGTAATGCAGCGGACTACAGTCCATCAACCTCTCCTTCTGAAGAGTTCTGCGATGTACGACACCATTTGCCTAGGGCTGGAAACCGTGAAATGTAAAAAAAAAAAAGTTTAAAACAAGTAAATATGATAGAGAAAATGCTGGCGCTGGTTCAGCGGAATGCTTGTATAGTACCTAGCAATGAATATGATGACGTTGTACTGACAAATCGCATAGGGCGGAGCTACAAGTGTCATTGAGTCACTTCCAGGGGAGTCAGTGGAACACATCGTTGTTTTTTAGGCTGTTTAGAGGCCGGCTTGATGTAAGGGCATTTTGGATTTGTTTACAAAGAAGTTATACAGTATTGCACTATGGGGCTTGCTTTTACTATCTCCACATGTAAAAATGATGGGGCAAGAAAGCTAAAGGAAATAGAGACATCACATCGGCTGTGGATCTGAGGTCTGCTGTTTGAGCTACTGTGTGCTGTGAATGCTGGCTACCCCCTAGAGGGGAGAGCTCTCTGGTGAGTGAGGTACAAGAGGGGAAGCGTGAGTTGAAACACCAGCATCAAGCACTACTTTTGAAATACATTGGAGCACCTTTAAAGAGCACCTGTCACCTGTGCATCCCCTTGCTGTGGAAGTCGCAGCTTTCGCCGACAGTGGGCATGTGGATTAAGAAGGTAGAGGAAATAAACAAGTTGGAGGACCTGGTCCTCACAGCAAGACATCAGCAGGAACGTTATAAGAAGACCTGGACCTTATGGAACATGTTTGTCTTCTCTGAAGAGGGGAAGGCTCTTTTTGAATCTGACGCTGCGGGGTAGAACTGCAGCTCATCACACGCCTCTCGATAAGTGAAGTACTTGTTTATTGGTCGTGTTCCACCCCATTCCGGGGGCTCCCTCCCCCCTGTTGTTTTTTTTTTTTTTTTTCTCCTCTCCCCCTCTCCCCCCTCCCTCTCTCTCCTACTGGTCTTAGACTCTCTCTAACAATCTCTCACTATCTCTCTTTCTATTTCTCTTTCCTTCTCAATCTGAATAGAAAAAGTAGGGTGAGTTCGAGCCACTACCTTGATTCGTTGGTAACCACGGGAAGTGAACTTGGCAATTACATATGTCATACTTGCATAACTGTGTTCCTTATGAAACACTTCATGTCTTTTGTTATGATGTGGTCTCTGTCTCACACCTTTGGTTAAATAAAAGATTTGAAAAAAAAAGAGCACCTGTCACATTATGAGCTGTAGCCAGCCTTGAGGATTTATATTTAATTTTCTGATGCATTTGGAGCACCTTTAAATAGCACCAGTCACTTTATCAGCTACAGAAGGAATTATTTATGTGCTATATTTGATTTCATATATATATATATATATACATTTTTTAGTATACACTTTTGTTTCATATGAATTGCTGTTTTCTATGTTTATGAATTTTATCACACGAGCTGTGGTTTTAAGCACTTTAAAGAGCACCTGTCACTTTTATATTTTATTTTTTTCTTATGGCTATTTTGTCAATCAGAAGATTTGTAGTGGATGTGGCGTGGCGTGGCGTGTACACTCACTACTTTACATTGTAGCAAAGTGTAATTTCTTCAGTGTCGTCACATGAAAAGATAGAATAAAATATTTACAAAAATGTGAGGGGTGTACTCACTTTTGTGAGATACTGTGTATCTATTTACTAATGCTAGCAGCGTAAGGATTAAAAGTAGTCAATGCTGATTCAGAATGAAGTTCTGCTTTCACAGCTTGAGTACCAGCCTGCTACACACCTTTATTAGCAGGCTATTTTCAGTTTTCAGTGCTATGATAGATTGGCCGACAATTACTCTATCATGCGCCGTAACAATTTTTTTGTCATTTTAGACAGATGCAGGGGTGGCTGCTGTGAAGGGTGGTATTTAATAACTTCTGTGTTTATTTAACTATAAGGCCTCATACACACGGGCGTATATAAAAAAATAAACAAAACGTCGGGCCCGACGTCAAGGAAAAAAAGGTGACGTTTTTCGGCGTTATGTATTGACGTTTTTCGGCGTTAGTGAGCGTCGGCGTCAATAGGCGTTTTTTTAAAAAAAAATCATCCCTCTGCTATTTTTCAACCTAAAAACGTCGGCGTCAAAAAATGCCGGTAAACGCCGGTACAATATTAGTTAGTGTTTGTTGGCGCTTTGTGGCGTCGGCGTCAAAAAACGCCAACATTTTGCAGTCTCAGAACGCGAGGGCTGTGGGTTCTACTTTCTGCTCACTAACGCCGACGCCACCTACAGCTCAAAAATGCCGACGTTTTTATGGGGCCATTGACTAACATGGGGAGCAGAAAAAAACGTCAGTAGACGCCGGCGTCAAAAAACGCCTGTGTGTATGAGGCCTTAAATATAAAAGGACCAAACATTATAAAGCAAACTCCCTTACTTTCTGTCATAAAACATAGTAAAATAAAAAATGACAGGATGGAAATCAGATGCATGGGGGGAGGGGGGGGGGGCGACAAAGGTGAAAGGTT
Source organism: Glandirana rugosa (assembly GCA_018402905.1). Taxonomy (NCBI): domain Eukaryota; kingdom Metazoa; phylum Chordata; class Amphibia; order Anura; family Ranidae; genus Glandirana; species Glandirana rugosa. The sequence goes on along the minus strand of BLSH010438581.1, from coordinate 927,185 downwards.
TAAAAAAAATCCCACAATCAGCCCCCTCCTAACCTGAATCTGCTGCTGCCCTGTGTCCTGGTTCATATATTAGTTCCTCCTTCTTCTATTGTTCTGGTTTCCTTTCTATCCAGGAGACTTGAGAAGTTTCTGGATAGTAGGTGTGAAGCTATACAGATGGCAGCATAAATATTTATACAGCCCCGGCCAACCCAGATAGGCAGGCTCTGAAGGTGGGCTAGGAGACTGTATTTATTCATAAAAGAAAACAATACTCCTGCGCTTGAGAAGTTACTGTGTGGCTGGTTGAAAACGTGTGTCTCCACTGGTTCAGCCACCACATTGGCTGTGCTGCTACTCACAACAGGTCAGGGAAACCCAAGCGGAACACTATAAAGAACTATAAAGAAAAGGAACAGAGGGCACACCAGCCTAGCGCATTACCTTTGCAACATTTTATTATTAGAAAAGGTATAAAATATACTCACAAACAAATTAATATGTCAAGCAAAATATAGTCCACCAGATGCTCTACCCAGCATGATCTGCTGGCAAGTACCAATTGTGGAATGAATCCAAAAAAGCTGACGTGTTTCGAGAGATGTCCCCTCTTCCTCAGAGAGACTGTATTTATTCTTAGAGCACACAGAGCTCTGGGTCTTCTCCCATTGGAGAAGTCCAGCCTGAGAGAGGCACGCTGCCCTCTCAGGCACAAGCTGCCATGAGGAAGCCTCAGATGGGCGACCTGAGGGAGGAATGCAGAGGCCCAGGTGCTTAGAAGAAGCTGACTGTCTGGCACAGATCTATCTGGTACCAATGGAGAGCATGGCTTAGAAGATTGTAAGGAGGCATCCATCTGTGTTTGGGCCTCATGAGTACAGACATTGCTGGATCTTGGGAACCTTGTGCTCTAGCTACCCCTCTCTAGTGCCTAGTATAGTCAGGTGGTTCTGGTAAAGGGGACACCGTTTGGTGTTTTAAAGAGCTCTGTCTAGATATTGTCCACTAAAAAGAAGGGACTATGCTCTACTAGTTCTACTACTATTTCTGCAAGAAAGGAAGATGGAGTCCTCAGTGTACATTGTTCTCAATCCTGAAATATCCCACCACTACCCTCATCCCTATCCAAGTTCTCAAAAAAAACCCAACAAAGATAATATCCCTCAGACTGATCATTGCATAAACAAGTGAAAGTGTTGTGTGAGCCTGGCTGTGAAAAATACCTTGTGCCTGGCTGCGGGGAGAAGTTTGGGGAAAACCTGCTACGAGAGAAGTGCTACACAAGTTAAAGGGGGTTTTCAAATTTCAAGTTGAAAAGTGGCTCTGACTTCAGGTCCTTCAGGGGCCCACTACACTGGACATAACCCACCAGTTGAAGGGAGTCTCCCACTTTTTAGCTTTAAATTAAGAAACTCCTTTATTGCTTCAGCGCTGTCTTGTGATTCTAATTCTGGATGTCTCTGAATGATTCATGCAGGAAAGTGTCCCTGAGTGAGGCCCTTTAAGAGCCTTTTTATGACCATTTTCCAGGAATTTGTTATCTGCAACAAATGATATATATACAGGCCTTGACATAATGTTTATCCCCTGGGGGCAGGTGTCTCTTTCCGGCTTGTCTTCAAACCGATAGACTTGGTATTTGGCTAAATATAAGTGGTGGTTAGTGTGACCTGCAAGCTACAGGAAGATTGTAATTTGAATAGACTAGACTGCTGTGGCAGCCGGACCCAAGATAACATGTCTGGAAGGAGCTCATCTAGACACAGAAAGGAATTATTCACACAACCACAATACTACTAATTTGATCCATTAAAGTGACGACTGCCACTGACTTGAAAGTTTGGAGCTGTCTGATAACATTCTCTGATCATCACCAGTCGAACAATTTCACCCAGGACTGATTTATCAGACTCATGTTCCATTTTTTTGGCTTGCAGCTAAAATAAATGTTTGGTGGTTTTTCTCCTGTCTGCATGTGATTGCTGCAAGATTCTCTGGAATTCCACATTAATTGTCATAGATGAGTTTTCCAGAGAAGTGTGCATCATACACTTTGACGCGGTGTCGTGTCTACCGCAGTTTGCACTGTGGTCCCTGGCAATGTGCTCTCTAAGTGTACCCATGTGTAGATTATACTCCGTTATAATAGTTGTTTTGGACCCTGATTTGTATGGTTTCTATTAGATGTTCCTGTCTGATAGCTATCCAGCTCAGTTGTATTTATTTATTATTTATTTCAGGTACTTCTATAGCACCTTCAATTTACGCAGCCCTTTACATATACATTGTACATTCACATCAGTCCCTACCCTCAAGGAGCTAACAATCTAAGGTCCCTAACTCACATTCACACATACTAGGGCCAACTTAGACAGGATCCAATTAACCTACCAGCATATCTTTGGAGTGTGGGAAGAAACTGGAGTACCCAGAGGAAACCCACGCAGGCACTGGGAGAACATGCAAACTCCAGGCAGCTAGTGGCATGATTGGGATTCGAACCAGCGACCCGTTTGTTGCTAGGTGAAAGTGCTAACCACTACACCACTGTGCTGCCCACATGAAATTGCATTGAGTGTAATGGCTAGCATGCTGACTGGAATAAGAAAATCAGGACATTGTGTGAATAGTGTGGGTTGAAGAAATCATATTTTTTCTACTAAATGTACTAATATATTATTAATATAAAAATAAGGTGAAAAACGCCAGTTAAATTATAGTATTTCACAGCAGCGCATCTACATCAAATAATAATTATATCATGCGATAAATTGCAATAAAAAATCTAGCAGTGCATAAAAAAATGACATTCCATCAAAAAATGTTTCATAAAAATTAAGTTCATAAACTCAAAAAGAAGTGTCCATCATAGTCCAAGATAATCCAATAAAGTGAACAATATAAGGTGCTTTGCTCATAGACTCCAGAAAAGATCAAATATTTCCACCACCAGTGCTCCAATATACTCAGTGGTCACCCAGCTTACCAGAAATAACCTTTCAAACAGCATGCCAACCCGTGCTCTTTATCCAGACCTCAGCCGTTGAATTATCGCAGGCAAGTCACCAATCAGATAGGGAGACAAAGCATAAAACTCTCATAGTGCAATATTGCCCTAAAAATTGGATCCTTTTATTCTAAAACCTTATGCGCTTACATTGATTAAAAACAAACAGAGCAATAGTTACTCATAGGCTGTGATGTCCGATAATCCGATCCGCCAAGCGGTGGGCATGCAGCCTCATCTCAATTTGCCGTATAGTTATTCCCCTAACGTTTCGTCATTACAGGCTTGCTCACAAGGGATAGCTATACGGCATAACAACTCATGTTAAATACAATTCACATCAGGTGGCTGAAAAGTAAGTTCCTACCTCCGTGATCCATTTCTATCAGCTCCAACTGCACTGTTAACCCTACATATGACTAAGAGTGTTTTATCCATATGTGCTGTTAACCCTTATTATCCCAGTTGCGGGGGAATGTTGTGGTAGCCAAATCAGCTACTTTTTACGGGTATTTAACCCATAAACCCTTTTGGCAGTAACATAATATAATGTATTTTAGATGGAACAAAATCCAATCATATAGTGTAGGAAAATGAGTTGATCACGGAACTAGTGCTTACAGACAAATTCAGTATATAATTAATTTATCAATAACTGAAACACCCCTATGAATATTCACAGTGAATGTAACCACTAGACCTTCTCTTACTAATTCAAGCATCATATTAAATGTAATTCATATAAAATAAATAAAATCCAATAGATTATAGGATAACATAAAACCATAACTATTAATTAATCACAATGAATCTGATAAAAAAACGGAACCCTTCCACAACCATCAGGAACTGATTTCAAGGGTTAGTCCTAATGCTAATAACCTTCTACATTAAATATTAAGCGGCTTTCTGTTCATTCACTAATTGAAGCATAGTAAACATGGTTTACTATGCTTCAGCTATGAATGCACACACTGAGCAAGTGTGTTCACTGTATTCATTTAGAAAAAGAAGGGGTCAGTAAAGGAAATATTCACGAGCCCCTTCCCCTACTCTCCACTTTGGGAGCGCAACACATGGTGAAGCTCAGACAATAGGGGGCATTGGCACCGCATGCAGTGATTAGGGTATGCTCAGGCACACCTGCCACATCCCCTGTGCACGCCTATGACAAAGAGTATTTTCTGTTAAAGTACGAATAGATTTCAAAATAGAGACCCACTAATAATTCCTACTCAACCAAACACCTATCTATAAAAATTACACCAGGTTATTAATAATCACTGATAAAACAATTTAAATCTAATTCTACAGTCAGGTCCATAAATATTGGGACATCAACACAATTCTAATCTTTTTGGCTCTATACACCACCACAATGGATTTGAAATGAAACGAACAAGATGTGCTTTAACTGCAGACTTTCAGATTTAATTTGAGCGTCTTTACATCCAAATCAGGTGAATGGTGTAGGAATTACAACAGTTTGTATATGTGCCTCCCACTTTTTAAGGTACGAAAAGTAATGGGACAATTGGCTGCTCAGCTGTTCCATGGCCAGGTGTGTGTTATTCTATCATTATCCCATTTACAAGGAGCAGATAATAGGTCCAGAGTTCATTTCAAGTGTGCTATTTGCATTTGGAATCTGTTGCTGTCAACTCTCAATATGAGATCCAAAGAGCTGTCACTATCAGTGAAGCAAGCTATCATTAGGCTGAAAAAACAAAACAAACCCATCAGAGAGATAGCAAAAACATTAGGTGTGGCCAAATCAACTGTTTGGAACATCCTTAAAAAGAAAGAATGCACCGGTGAGCTCAGAAACAGCAAAAGACCCGGAAGACCATGGAAAACAACTGAGGTGGATGACCAAAGAATTCTTTCCCTGGTGAAGAAAACACCCTTCACAACAGTTGGCCAGATCAGGAACACTCTCCAGGAGGTAGGTGTATGTGTGTCAAAGACAACAATCAAGAGAAGACTTCACCAGAGTGAATACAGAGGGTTCACCACAAGATGTAATCCATTGGTGAGCCTCAAAAACAGGAAGGCCAGATTAGAGTTTGCCAACAAAATCTAAAAAAGCCTTCACAGTTCAGGAACAACATCCTATGGACAGATGAGACCAAGATCAACTTGTACCAGAGTGATGGGAAGAGAAGAGTATGGAGAAGGAATGGAACTGCTCGTGATCCAAAGCATACCACCTCATCAGTGAAGCATGGTGGTGGTAGTGTCATGGCGTGGGCATGTATGACTGGCAATGGAACTGGCTCTCTTGTATTTATTGATGATGTGACTGCTGACAAAAGCAGCAGGATGAATTCTGAAGTGTTTTTCGGGCAATATTATCTGCTCATATTCAACCAAATGCTTCAGACGGCGCTTCACAGTGCAGGTGGACAATGACCCAAAGCATACTGCGAAAGCAACCAAAGAGTTTTTTAAGGGAAAGAAGTGGAATGTTATGCAATGGCCAAGTCAATCACCTGACCTGAATCCGATTTAGCATGCATTTCACTTGCTGAAGACAAAACTGAAGGGAAAATGCCCCAAGAACAAGCAGGAACTGAAGACAGTTGCAGTAGAGGCCTGGCAGAGCATCACCAGGGATGAAACCCAGCGTCTGGTGATGTCTATGCGTTCCAGACTTCAGGCTGTAATTGACTGCAAAGGATTTGCAACCAAGTATTAAATAGTGAAAGTTTGATTTATGATTGTTAATCTGTCCCATTACTTTTGGTCCTTTAAAAAGTGGGAGGCACATATACAAACTGTTGTAATTCCTACACCGTTCACCTGATTTGGATGTAAACACTATCAAATTAAAGCTGAGAGTCTGCAGTTAAAGCACATCTTGTTTGTTTCATTTCAAATCCATTGTGGTGGTGTATAGAGCCAAAAATATTAGAATTGTGAAGATGTCCCAATATTTATGGACCTGACTGTATGTTCAAACCACTGGAACTCAAAGTACGTAAAAAATATATCCAACGGGTCTCTTTTTTAGAAAGCTCCCTGACCCTATTAGATCCCCTCCAATTGGGTGGAACTTTCTCTACTCCCCAAAATTTAAGCAAGGTGGGGTCTCTGCTATGTACTTGTCTATAATGTAGAGATGCGCTGTGTTCCTTGAAGCCTTTCAGGATATTGCTCACATGTTCCCTAACTTTTACTTTTAAGGCCCTCTTAGTCCTTCCAACATACATTAATCCACAGGGACAATTGCAATTTATTGCATGGTATAATTATTTAATGTAGATGCGCTGCTGTGAAATACTATGATTTAACTGGCATATTTCACCTTATTTTTATGTCTTATCATCTAAAGCAGCGGCACAACTGAGAGATATAATTCTTTGGGATGTGGGATCATCAGCGCAGTGTTTAGTATATTTTAATACATTATTAATATAATAACAGAAAACAAAAGTGCAGACCTTCTAGTCATTGCAGACTACAGTAATTATTTTAAGGGAAAACTGCAGGGAAACGCATTGATCAGCAATAGATTACATATAGACCCTAATTATATTCAATTGGCTAAAGAACTTTGTACAATAAACATTTATTTTTTAATATAATAATATCTCCACCTTTTCTTCATCCTTTATTGCATGTCAGTGCTGCTGATCTCTTGCAGCTTCTCGTACTTCAGTGATGGCCACATGACATTTCTCAGTGTTGGCTTCCTGGGGGTGGCTATGACTGTGTTCAAATGGCCACTTGCAGGTTATATCAGAACTCAATATGACTATGCAGGAGAACAACTGGTAGAACAGGACAGAGCAATGTCACCCTATAATGGGAAATGTCTGAGTAAGGACCTTCATGAAAATTTGTAATATTTTTTTTTTTAAAAGTTGCATATGTAAAAATATTGTAAATACTTTTAAAATTACATTAAAAGGGTTGTAAACTCTTACATATGCCCAATGAAGTGACTGGCCTCAGGTGATACACAGAGATTAAACAAATCCTCCTATATAATTTGTGTCTGTGTATCTGCAGCCCTTTCTTCTCTGCATTCGTTCAAAGTGCTGAATTTTAAAGCTTATCTACGAGTTCAGAAAAAAAGGGGTGGGGAGTTGAAGTTATACACTACAGAGCTCAGTGAGGAGAGCTGATTGGAGGGAAGTGACACACCTCCCCTCCACACAGCACACAGGAACAGAGCTGAGGCTGTCAATCAGCTGAAGGTCCCTCCCCTGTCACCATTTTTCTCTTGGTGTCAGGAAAACTTGTCCGAAGTGATTCATGCTGATAGCAGAGGAATGAAGCAGCAGACTAAAGTGACAGTCGGTGCTCTTGAGACAAGTAGACACTATAGAGGGATATGCTTTGTTCATATTTCATATGTCCAATGTTTACAACCACTTTAACATGTTACAGGTTATATGGGATTGTGCTGACTGAGTTCACATGTAGTATAGTTGGAATTTGTGAAATAAACCTACTGTATACTGACAGGGCTGGTGCAAGGATTTTTGACACCCTAGGCGAAACCTCATTTTGCCGCCCCCCTTTGGCTCTGCCCCTGACTCCAGCCCCTTTGCCCTGCCAATTTATACGATGGAGGTGGCGGAGGTAGAGATTGTTTGCAGAGCCTCTCTACCGATTTCTTTAGCCGTGGTCCACAGGCCCGCACCTGTGCCCCTGTATCCGCCTCATTTTACCACCCTGGGGTGCTGCCAGCCACGGCTCTCCAGTGACATGAGTGATTGATGCTGAGCAGTGACGGATCAACAGCGGATGGGCGCCCCTCGTGGTAGTGGCGCCCTAGGCGGCCGCCTACTCCGCCTAGTGGTAGAGCCGGCCCTGCATACTGAGTAGTAGGTATAAAAGCATATATAGAAGCACAAAGAAGCACCATTAATTCCTACTATTCTGCTCTGCGTAACTAAAGCTGGTTGCACTCTACTTGAAATTTGGTCCAGATTCAAGCACTGTATGACTCTATTAGCCCCGCTTTTTGCAACAAAAGCCCAATGTCAATCAACTTTTGTTGAAGGAACCTGTCTGAAAATTGTCAGCCAAATAGTGCCTGCATTCACACAGATGGAGGCACTGTTTGGGTATTCTGGGAGCCCGTGGTGCCAGCTGTCAGAGTACAAAATACTGGCAGGGGGGAATCATCCATCAGCTCTGTTAGTGTGGATGGAAGATTTTGTTAGATTTCTTTCATTCAGGCCAGCTTTATCAATTCTGCTGCTGGCTCTGGATTCATAGGGTTGTGGCAATTGTGCAGATCTCAGAATTAAGTAGACACCCCACTGTTGTAGTTCCCAAAAGAGAAAGCGATTCAGTCCTTTGGCATATAACAAACACTAAAATGCTTTTTAGGTGAAGTGACCCTTCTAACAAAAAAGGCACTTTCACTAGGAAACATCAAGTTTTCTTTTTTCTACTGAAACAACTTTCATAATCAATGTTCCATACCATCCACATTGTTTAGTGTGCATTTGGGAATCTGTTATGTATCTTTTGTTCAGTCCAAAGGGTAAACAAAAAAATAAATCTATACATATATGGTGACCTGAAAGGGTAAGTATCCTACTGGTGCTGTTCTTTAATTGAGGATTATTTCCAATCTCCACCTGTGTACTGTCTACTGTTTTGTATGGTATGTATAAATTCTATTTTTATTGGAAAAATCAAATAAAAAAATAATTTTCAGGAAAAAAAGGGTAAATTCCCCTTTTCATTGAAAATGCAAAAGTGCCCTAACTCCAAATATCCTGGCTATCCCTACAGACCCCACTGCACATAATGGCTGTGATGTCCCATGCTGCTGGCGTAGCGGTCCGTACACTACACCAGTGTTTCTCAACCCTGTCCTCAAGTACCCCCAACAGGCCATGTTTTGGGAAATTCTCTTACATAAAATAGCTGTCCAAAATACCAAGCCATTGACTCTGATTTAAAGCACCTGTGCAAGATAAAGGAAAACCTGAAAACATGGCCTGTTGGGGGTACTTGAGGACAGGGTTGAGAACCACTGCACTACACAGCCCTGTAGTGAGTGACCATTATAATGCACACAATAGGAAGCACCAGTTAGTTAGAGCAGCCATGTGACCATGCTGACCAATAAATACAACCTATTAATAGTGAAAAAAAATTGGCGCTATTCATACCAACATATTATTTGTAAGGCATAACTTCAGTGCGTAAGAAAACAACACAATACATTTTTTTCCAAGTCCATATACAATTCCTCAAATTTTCCTTAACTCTTTCAAATTTTCTGTGTATGCGATTAATAAAGGAAAAAAGTCCAATCTCCATGTGCAGAGAAAAATCTTTAAATTTTGTTCTTATTATGTGCTTCACCGCAAAATCCACACTGAGTGAAATTCACACTCACCAGACCGAAAAGATATCAGCGCTTTTGCTCAATCAACATGGGCTCTTTAAATGGCACCAGGCCACAACACTCCTAGCTGTGAGCTTCCTGAGGACGTGACGCATCACGAAATGCATTGAGGCTACCAATCCGCTTGTGATGACATCACTTCCGTTGGCACGGTCCACGTCACTTCCAGCATCGGTGGTTACGTTGGTGAGAGCAGTGGAACTCACGCCAAGGAGAGTGAGGGAAGAGAGAAGGGGGACACGCTATTAGACTTATTAAAGTCGAAAAGGCCCATATATTTAGTGCTAATCTTAGCACTTGAATAACGTAAGTGCGTTTTTGGCTTATTTGTTTTTACATTGTTTGAATAAACATACTACGCTATGATACCTTAAACCAGTGGTTCTCAACTCCGGTCCTCGGGACCCACCAAGAGGCCAGATTTTAAGTATTACCTTGGGGAGATGCAGACAAGAATACTGCAATCACTGAGCAGCAAATGATATCACCTGTGATGTATTTCCCGTTATCCTGCAAACCTGGCCTGTTAGTGGGTCCCGAGTTGAGAACCACTGCCTTAAACCTTTTTTCTTGGAGTGCTATTGCATGGAGACATCTAACCTAGAAAGAGTGTTGTGGCCTGGTGCCATTTAAAGAGCCCATGTTGATTGAGCACAAGCGCTGATATCTTTTCGGTCTGTGAGTGTGAATTTCAGTGTGGATTTTGCGGTGAAGCACATAATAAGAACACAATTAAAAGATTTTTCTCTGCACATGGAGATTGGACTTTCTTCCTTTATTAATCACATGCACAGAAAATTTTAAAGAAGTAAGGAAAATTTGAGGAATTGTATATGGACTTGGAAAAAAAAGTGTTGTGTTGTTTTCTTATGCATTGAAGTTATGTCTTACAAATAATATGTTCGTATGAATAGCGCCAATTTTTTTCACTATTAATAGGTTGTATGTATTGGTCAGCATGGTCACATAGGTTGTATTTATTTTAAGCCATTACTGCTATTTTTTAACTTGTTCAATGCTGACCAATAAGAAGCACATCTAAGGCTTCTATTGGTAAGGTGTGCAAAATAAAAAAGAAACGCTTCTTATTGCACAGTCACATGGTCATGCTGATCGATCAGCTCTTGCCATTGCACTGTCCGTGGCTCTCAATTGTTCTCCTGCATCTATTCCTGTCACATGCTCTCCCATTGGAGACTACACAGTGCACAGGCATGGTTCACCATCATGGGAGCTGTCCTGAAAAATGATAAGTGCAGCAGTTGTTGGAGGGTATGCATGTAGACAGGAAATGGCTGCAGGAGATTAACAGTTTTGAGATGCAACAAAAGATGAAAAACTAGTTAAAACACTATGTAATATATTATGAAGAACATAACATTTGTTTATGCTTAAAATGGGCCTTCACCCTTTCCCATAACTTGCTAAGATTTGGTTGGTGGTGAAATGGCTCTTCTGTGGGAGCTGGACTTGCACTTCCTACTTTCTTGCCTAGTTGAGAATGACCATAAACCTATTCCTTGAGGCTTCGGGTCAGCCCGGCCTTACTTCGCATGTGCCAGGAAATTTCCCCCGTAGTGCACGTGCATTTCCCCATATCATCCAGGGGCCAGCTTAAAAAAAGATCAATATGGGAATACGATTGGTGGGGAGCAGAGAAGAAGGTGTAGTCCCGCTCGTTGTCATGGAATATACGCCAAGGGTCAACTAATTGTAGCTCATGTAGTGTACGTAGGATACGTTTCCTCCATCAGGCTGGATCCAGTTTATGGAAAATCCGAAATCCTTTACCTAGATGACGTGGTCATCCATAGTGAGGATTGGGACTGACACTTGCCAAATGTTCAGTCTGCGTTAGAGCCCATCTGGAAAGCCGGGTTTACAGCCAATCCAAAAAAATGTATCATTGGGCTAAAGGAGGCAAAGTATCTGGGATATACCATTGGGAGAGGTCTAATAAAGTCCCAAGTAAACAAAGTTGAGGCTATTCAGAGTTGGCCACGCGGGGCGTGGAGGGAGCGGCGCGAGGGAGGCTAGCGGCAGGGCGGTCCTCTGGGGCCTGAAAAGGAAAGTTGGCCTTCTGATGACCTCACATGAGAAGATGGCAGAGTGGGCCCGTGAGTGCTGAGTTGGAGTGGTAGCTTACACCAGACAACACTGGATTCACTGGGTGGGTTAGTGAAGTTCCTCTTTAGGCAAACCAAATGCCATATTGTTACAGTTTATTACTTTAACAGAGCACAACTGTAGGAACAGATGAGACGTGTTAGCTAAGTATAGATCTGATTTAACACAGAATTTTATTTTTGCCTGGAGTTCTTCTTTGAACTAAGCTTACATCAAGTAACATAATTCCAGGTAATTTCAGACATCATCTTGAGCCTATTGGCATGCCTTGTTCGGCTAACGTAAAAGAACACTGTATGTCATGCACCTGTGGATCCTGCTACGCTCCATCGGCCGGCTGGCATTTATTGAATTCTATCTCTCTGTCGCAGTAGACACAATGGACAATCTGTGGGTCAGACGGTTCCATTTAGATGTCTTGAATACATGTGTTTAACAAAGTATTAGGTTTTAAGAGCCAAATAAAAGCCAAATTCCTTAGTAGGACCAGATGTACAGAGATTAAAAGTAGCTATTTTTCTTTCAGAATTATGCCCTGTTCTTTGTCCACTCCGCATGTGCCCAACTGGTCACTGTTCAGGTATAAAACTTGATTGCATTAAGATTCATGTCCATTACAATGTACGTTTCCTTTTTTTCTTTTGAGACATTTTGAGGACATCTAATGGAGATACGCTTACAGTGTAACTGAAATACATAATGCACACAGCTGTTAGTACAAAACCTTAGTTCTTTAAGTGGCAGTAAAAATCAGAAGGACTTGCATGTGTCGAAATCACAGACACAGCCGTTTGATGTGTGCACAATAGATGTTTGGTAACTGTTTTGGTTTCTCTTTTAATTAGAACCACAAAAACCATTTGCAGACCACTTAAGATGCTGATTTAATCCATATGCATAGAAGTCCAAACACAGCAAAGCTGAAGTGTCCTAATAAATCCTCGTTCAACAGTCTTCTGCTTCCACAGCCACAGAATCTTCACTTCAAGGGATACTCTATGGATCCTCTAAAGCTTACATATTCAGAGATTACATACTTGGAGAATTATTATGATATAAAATTGTTGAAATTCATATTTAGGGCCCAGTTACACTCTACATAATGTCAAGGCAACCGCGTTAATGGAACATGCTAAATTGCGATAAGGCATGCTGCAATACAGTAGCATCTTCATTTTGAATGAGCACACCTTAAAGTGTATCTCTAGACAAAACTTTTTTTTTAAGTTTTGGTTAGAGCAGGGAAAGGTTAGACCCTCTGTCAAGTCTTTATTGCTCACTGAGTCCCCATTGGAGAAATTCACCCCTGTAAGTGTACTGGTGACCAAAGTTATTGAGAGTACAATTGAGAGGGAATCCAGAACTTTGGAGTTGTCCCTAGAACAAGTTATAAGTGGAAATTCATTTTCTGATGGGGATGCCTTTTCCAAGAACTGTCTAGGACAGGGGTGCTCAATTTGTGGCCCTCGGAGCCCTTGAACTCAATTCAGGGAAACACTTCTATTATATCCTGCAGGTTTGGTGCACTTTTGAAAGAGCACCAAAACTCCTGCATTTAAGAGTTTTGGTGCTCTTTCAGAAAGGGCAACATACCTAAAAAATATAATAAGTCTATGGCAAAGTGCAGCTAACCGGCAGGAAAGCCGCAGGTGCACTGAGCTGCACCCACGTTGAAGGTAAACTGCAGCGCATGAGTGAAGAAGTAACCTTATAGGGGACTCAGGACAGTAAGGGCTCATTTCAAATTGCGGTTTGGGTCGTGGTAAAACCCCATAGTTGAGATGTGTTTTTACCACACACCCAACCCCTGGTGTAGCATCAGGGGTCGCAATGGTGACCCTGCCCCATGCTCTAGGAGGCTCCTTGTGTTTTACTCTTGGACAGGAGGGGCAGCATATATAGGAACTGATCCTCTCTACTTTCCTTCTGCAATGGCTGAAAGCCAGCTTCTCCTCTTCTCCCTCCTGCCGGAATTCAGTAGCTGCAGGATTAAAATGTTCATTATGCTGTTCAAATTAAAAACTATAAATTCTGAACCACTTCATTTCATTGTGGCCCATGGCTGGTTACCATATCACTTTAGTGGCCCTTGCTCTTCAAAAGGATGAACACCCCTGGTCTAGGAGGTGGATTTGCCTTATTTTGAGAGATTTTTGTAACTTCTTGTTTTTCCTTGGAGGCAGGAAGTGAACACAAATTTCCCCAATGGTACACAGACAGCAACCGCAACCTGTAACAATATGCAAACAAGTGTACATTTGGCTGTATTTCTATCATTGTGAATAGAAACCCTGTCTGATGTTTGCCCTTTATGTCTCATTAGGGGTATTTCTCTTCACTTTCTGTCTTATGACACAACGAGAAGTAAATTGAAAACCCTCAAAAGTTAGGAAACCTCTCAGACAGTTGTCACCAAAAGTGTCTCCATTGGGGATTTTACCCTCTATTCCTGTTCTGGTAGCAATTAAGACTTTTGGATTTCTCCATCCTGAAAACACAGACTGCAATAAAAACCTAAAAGAACAGAAGATGGCCAGCATACTAGATGGTAAGTTTAAAGCATTCAGGTCTCATGCACGTAGAGCTTAAAAAATGCTGCAGTTACAGGTGTTTAGCATTTTTTTAACCTATAAAAGCACCTCTATATAATCCTATGTGTCCATGCCCACATAGGTATTTACAAGGGTATTGGAAGAGGAGCGTTTACAGGCTTTTACAGCACTAACAGGCACATTCAGGAGAGGAGCTGAAGAGCAGAAAAAACACAGAATGTGCTTAAACACGCACAAATGCTAGGTTTGTCTAGCGTTTGAGCACTAATGCATTCCAATGGGCAGAATAAATTAATATTCTGGGCAATAGAATACATTAATGCAAAAACGCTAGACCTGCCTAAACACGCCTAAACATATATACAATACACGCCTTTTGGCACATTTTTTTAACCCCCACAGGAATGCCCACCCTCACAGTACTGCAGACGGCGGCTCCTACAGCCACAGCAATGTACCTGTACGTTGCTTTGTGTTTTCAGCAGTGGCTGCTGCTCCATAAGGGGCACAGGAGCACCCCCCCCCCCATCCATGCATCAGGTCCCCTAAACTACATGCAGGGTGCAGGATGCATAGATTTCAATGGGTTTTTTTTTTAAGCATGTGATTAGAGCATGAGTCTCTAATAGGCTTCAAAAAAGTGCTCTGCGCCCCGAGCCCACCCACTTGTCGCTATTGTCTTCCTCATTCTCCTCCTGGCCAATCAGGAAGCCTCTATTGGCCAGGGAGTCTTAGGACTCCCTGGTCAATCGTGTCTCGGGACACACTTCCTGTTCCTGTGGGCCGGGAGGAAAATGTGATCGCCGAAGATTCATTCAGAGCGACCCTGCTTCTCTTCCTTTCCCCTGCCTACATCAGGTAAGGTATCATTCTCATGGCACATTCATGGTGTCTCCCCCCACAATCGCCGCCGTTCATCTCCCACGTGGGGGGTATGGTGTCAGTTTGTAACGCCCCACAAAATTTGGAGCACCAGATACCTGGCTTCCAGGTACAGGACGCGTCACGGCCGGATTTTGTCATCAGGTCCCAGCCAATGATTAATGGCTAAGAACTGCTGATCAGCTGTGTCCAATCACAGCCCAGAGCCCCGTGTGTGTTGACAAACAACACAGGGCTCGGTATGGAGGGAACAATCTCTTTGTTTCTTCTCCCTGAAAAGCAGAGAGCATTAGTAAAAATAATAATAGTAAATACTACTATAATGCACACATTAACACTTGTTAGACACGCACTTAACTCCTCGATTACACCTTGTACAGTGACAGTGCATAGTATTATCACTGATCACTGTATTAGTATCACTGGTGATGTCAGTGTCAGTTCCCACCCAGCGTCAGTTAGTGTCAGCTTGCCCGCCGCACTATCACAGTCCCACTATAAGCCACTGATCACCACCATTACAAGTATAAAAAATAACTAACTAAAAAAAAATTCCAATATACAGTATATACCATAGTTTGTGGATGTTAGAACTTTAACACAAACCATTCAATATACACCTACTGGGATTTTTTCTACCAAGGAATTGTAGCAAAATATATTTTGGCCTAAATTTATGAAGAAATTATATTCTTTTTATTGGATATGTTTTATAGCAGAAAGTAAAATATTGTTTTTTTCCACAATTTTCGGGCCTTTGTTTATTAAATTAAAAATAAAAATCCCGGTGGTGATCAAATACCACCAAAAGAAAGCTCTATTTGTGTGAAAAAAAATGATATAAGTTTCATTTGTGAACAGCGTTGCATGACCAGTTAAATTAGTGCAGTGCTAAATAGCAACAAATGGCCTAGTTGCGAAGTGGTTAAGAAGATCTGGCATTCAGAGGGGCCCTTTCAGACACCCAGAGTGCATGAGCCCTTACTGAAGATCTGTGCATATCAGATAGAACTTTACTAGGGCTGTAGGCGACAAACACTGACCGTAGGACACATTTATTGCCCTGACAACCTATGTGTGTTTTTGTAACCTTGATGAAGAGGACCTTCATGTCTCTGAAACATTGGTGGATCTTTGTTTGATATGCTTGGATCTTCAGTAAATGCTTTCAATTTGCCCTCTGAAGCGTTGGCCATCATCTGTTTCTTTTGGCCTAGATGGACTCACCATATGCCGTGCACCCATCATCACTAATGCGTACAGGGTACAAGAGGGATGAGCTGATAATAAAAAGCAATAAAATCCTGATGGGTTTTAATACTTCCATAACTCATCCCAAACCAAAAAAAGTTTTGGGTTTAGATACACTTTAATCCTAATGCCAGGAGACAGAATACACGCTACTTTGTCTACTTAGTGAACTGCTGCATGTCCAAGCACTCCTTCCATGTTGACAGATTCCTTGTAAAGACGGCTGATGTATGATCTGTTGGGGAACAGAATACCGTTTAATAAATGGCTGCTCAGGATTACAGTCTCGCAGGGGAACAGGGCCTTGGCCTGGAGAGAGATTGAAGTGTTACATGCCATGGTGCACATGAGAATGTAATTAGTGTTCGGCTCGGCCCAGCGGGATTTTATTGTCTTGACAGGGCCTCATGCAGATCTGTGTGAAATAGAGGAGCGAAGCGCGTGCTTTAAAGAAAACAGAAGTGGTTTCTTTAAGCTTTAACCTCAAGTGGCTTGCTGGGCTAATGACTTCATAGGGAGCTGGGCAGTCTAGACACCCTTCCTCCTGAGCACTGCAGTCAGTGGGGAGGACTCATAGGCAGAGATCATGAGGTCAGTCTGGATGTTCAGCTTCCATCTGTACAACCTGCAGAGACGGATACAGCTGCATCCTCCTGAACTGCACCATGTAATCAGGCCTGTGCATTTCTCAACACTGACCAGATTCAGGGGGGAGTCACACAGAGACGTTGATAATGTCCTCTCCACCCTCTCCACAGCATCATTCCAGCAGTCTGACTTGAAAATTACCTTCATATCAGATTTGTTTTTTTGTTCCTGGGCTTTCGATCTGTTCCACAGGTTTGTGCGTGCTCAGACGTCCAAGTAAAACCGCAAATAAGCGGCCATGTCTTCCCATGGCAGCAGTCCAGGAGAGAAATTAACCCTTTCTTTCTCATGAATTAGAATCATGTTTTTGTATTTCCAAAACTGTTTTGATACACATGGGGGGTTATCATACTAATGGATCAACAAGCAATATGGCGGTCATGGAACTTTAAATGAGGCTTGTCACAAAAAAGATTGTAGTCATCAATTATGAATCAAGTTATTTATTAAATTGATTATAAAATACTGAATTAAACATGATCATGGAATTCATCGCCCAATTCAAGGGTAGATGTACAGTATATTTCATAAAAAGCCTGTCGCATATAAGCCACGCACATGATAATAAATGATAATTAAACACATCTTCATTAAGCACATGATTATAAGTAATACATAAAAGTATAAAAATTGTGAAAATATAGACCAATTGCTCTTGACATCAAATGAAGCTCCATGCGTTTCGTCGAGCTTGTGCACTCATCAGGAGCAGTGTCAAGAGGTATCTATAAACAAAAAATGAAGATTATAATAAATAATACTCAATTTTCCCAAAACGGGGAAATATGATTATCTGTGGAGAACACTAGGTCCCAGTACTCACCCATCCGCCAGGACGGGTCAAACCCCATGTCAGAGGTGGGGAGGGCGGACGCCCAGGTGTCTGCCCTGGGGCTGAGGTAGGAGAAGCCACCCCCATCCCGGAAAGTGTGCAAGTGCGGAACCAGGCAGCAATCCCAAGCCCATACAAGGTTTGGTAGGTAATGAGGTGGTTATGGTGAGTCTGAAATGAATAATGAATAAAGGACTGATATAGGTGATGTACCCCACATTGCCGGGGGATCTGCAGTGATAGGAACAATATTCCAAGATGGAAGAGAGGCAAACCAGGGGTGAGGCATGAGTGAAAACCATCCATCCAGGATGTGATGTGGGACAAAGTGGTGTGTGATATAGAACGGTAGGAGCCGCTGAATTATTGTGCCCGGGTCTCCCTCTGATTATCCTGCAGCCAGATACACGGTATCTCCACACAGTCAGATACACACACTATTCTGCTCATTATCTTCAATCACCAGTCCAGGGGATGTGTTTTTTTGTTTTATTTTAGAACTTGGATAGGAGAAGGGAATTAGTAGGATACTCCAAAGCAACTATTCACAGCGAGGACAACTTCTCTATAGAACTGTGTAGCAGACTGTTAGCAGCACTAAGCAGCAGGCTGAGTAGGATAAAACAAGTCCCTTTTTAAGCAGAGAGAATTAGCCCGACTTTGCTTCTTCAAGACACTAACCAGTGTCTCCTTTAGCTCACACACCCAGTATGCTGACTTCTAGGACCAAGAGGGGGATTTTAGCAACACACTCAGTCTCAGGGATCCCCTTAGTAATGTCCCGGGACAGCTGGTAGCCTCTTTCCAACTTCCAAACAACACTCTATGCCAGTGATATTAGACAGGATCCATGGAAATCCACCCTCAGTCAGCTTGCTGAAGGACTCTGGGTTGTAGTTTTAGTGTTTCAGGCCCTCAGATCTGCAACCGTGTGGCCTTCCATGCTGGGGAGAGGCAGCCACCTCCTCCCCACCAGAACCTCTCTCTTCAGAGGTGGGCTGGACTGGAACCCCCAAGCCCATGTGCTCTTCCAATATAAATACAATCACCTAGCATGCAATCTGGCACCCCCCCCTGCTAATTGGCCAAGGCTGCATCTACATCCATGCTTTCAGCTGCTGGCATTCCACCCACTGATCCAATATGCCCTATTACTATTGGGTCAGTGTAGAATCTCCCCAGACAGCATGAATCAGCATCAGAGCACACTGAGTAGATCTCACTCATCGATCACTGCTCTCTGTTAAGCAGAGAGCACCTACATTTGCCTGTCTGCTTCCCTGTTAAGCAGGGAAGCCAAAAACTATATACACTTATACTAGCACCTACCTAGGAGGGTGCTACAATTATTATACAAGATTTATATAGCAACAACAGTTTGCACAATGCTTTACATTATCCACTTGCCGACCACCCTATACAGGGAGGATGCTGTGCGCAAAGACACGTATATATACATGAACCTGCACTTCCAGGTAGGGGGCACAAATGATGGGATTAGACACAGCGGGAGCCAATTAGCAGGTACCGTGGACTCAATGCCCACCGGCACCCGATTGATCATCAGCCACAGAGACAGAACTGCAATCTGCCTATGTAAACAAGGCAGATTGCCATTCTGACAGGAGGGAAGGCTGTGTCTCTGCAAAGCAGGGACATGGATCCATCTCTTCCCCTAGTAATAGAATATGGGGGGGGGAGAGGCTCTACAGAGACAGAAAGAAGGGGACTGCCACGTCCTAAATGAACAGAAAATATTGGAAAGGGAAAAATAACCCAAACCACAAAAAATATCCCCCTGGACTTTACCGGCAGTCATGTGAAAAAAGCGTGAGATTGGGTAAAAGGCTATTTCATTTTATTGGTACAAAACAAAATGGAGCATTGGAGTGAGCAGGAACACGTAGGTCCCAAGTTCACCTCAAACAATGCATGTACATGTAAAATTTACATATGCAGTATATACATATTTAGCACAATTAAGCATTTAAAAACCCAGACATTTTTTGGATGGGTACCACATTGAACAGCGAACAAAGGGATAGCTTTGATGCATTTGAGATTAGACACACTCAGGAGCCGCTTGAAAGGCAGGATCCCGGGGCTATGTCACAAATGTCCCAACATGTTTCGGTCAATCCTTCATCAGGGGACGATGAACATCAAGCAAAACGAGAAATGTGCTGTCTATAAGAGGGTTGAAATCCACAAGAACCCTGAGAAACCACCAGGTCGCCCAATCGTTTCGGGCTGTGGTAACCTGACTGAGAACCTCAGTGAGCTTGTGGACAACCATCTACAACCCTTAGTAGTCAAACTTCCCTCCTATGTATGTGATACTATTCACTTTTTGCAAATTTTGGAGGGCCTCCGCGTCAATGGTGACACTCTTTTGGTCGCAATCGACATCGAGGCCCTATACAGTTCCATTCCACATCATTTGGGCCTAGCAGCCATCAAACATAAGCTTAAGCTTTCAAATACCCCTGACCCCCACTACGATGAATTCGTGGTACAGGCTCTTCAGTTTATATTGGAACACAACGTTTTTTCCTTTGATGGCTCCCACTACCTCCAGGTGCAGGAGGTTGCGATGGGGACCTGATGTGCCCCATCGTATGCCAACCTGTACCTGGGGGAGTGGGAATGCCAACTTTGGCACAATCCAAATATTGGCATCCATGCCGGACATATACTGGCCTGGCATCGATATATCGATGATATCTTCATATTATGGCAAGGCTCCGCCTCCCAATTACAAGAGTTTTTGGTCTTTATTAACCATAATGAATTGAATCTACATTTCACTATGTCCTTTAATCCACATGAATTGCCCTTGGATGTATTGGTCCGAAGGGGCCAGGATGGATTATTATGAAGTCAACTATTTCGTAAATTTACGGCTGGAAATTCATTACTCCATGCCAGTAGCTTCCACCCCAAGCCTCTTTTGGCCTCTATACCCTATAGCCAATATCTCAGTGTCCGTCGAAATTGCTCAGATGAATCCTCTTTTTTAAAAGAGGCCAAGCAACTACAGATACGGTTGTTGGAACGCGGGTACTCCGGTGCCTCCCTGAAGCGAGCCTTCAGAAGGGTCCAGAGTATTTCCCGCAAAGATCTACTTCATAAAAACAAACATCAAATTCCTTCCCAACAACCCCTTAATACCCAGACAGTTGACTCCACTACTCGTATTGTTACTACGTATTCCACACAACACAAACAAGTCAAACATATTTTGAATAAAAAATCAATAAAGACAGTGCAGCGCAAACAAAAAGAAGAAAACAGTCTTATCAGCCAAGGAAAACCATAACATTCAGTAAAAGTCCTAATTCGTTAATGGTTAAGGCTGCGTGTCAAACGGTATCCTCCAACTTTGTATAAGAACATCATGAAAACATTCCCGGTGAGTCACAGTGCCTATAATATGTAGAGCATGCAGGTGAAAAGCACACGTGGATCCTGCCACCTCAGACACTCCAAGCCTCTCACCTCATTGATTCGACCCGCAGGGGTCACAAAACATGTATAAGTATACACAAGATCCAATCCAGATAGTGTTCTCACTTTACTTAGGATACGGCCAGAATACTCCTCAAAGGTGTTGCATACAAAAAAATAGAAGAAATATAGTGCTCTCCGTTTGTAAAAAGAACATTCATTTATTAAAAAAGGAAAACACTCACATGGTTCAGCACCTCCACTGGTGCGAGTACAGATAGCAAACTTGATAAAAACTTCAAAAAGGACAGCGGTGGATGATGACGAACAGCGCGGCTTCAACCTCCAGGTACGCGTTACGTCCCATACAATAAGGACTTCTTCAGCGTGAGGTGAAGCTTCTAAGATTCCTTTCCCATTTATATATCGTCATATCATGGTCACATGAAAACCGCTGCTTTTTGTAATAAAAACAATTCCATGTGTAAATTGACCCGGAAGTGCATATCCAAACAGGAAGCGGAAAGAGCCCAATCACATGGTCTGCTCCGCCTCCAATTGGAAGTCATCATCTCACTGTGAACTTGTGGTAACCCCGGAAGGAATCTTCCGAAGAGAGGCGGGCTTATTATCTGCGTTCCATTTGATGTAAATAAACAACCAGCGCGTCATTTCCTATCAAGGAAAGGGGGAAGGATCCGTAGCCATAGAGACAGCATCGCTCAGACGCCAGTCCTCCCCAGCAAAGCGGAAGCTTATTCCATGCGCACCACTCAATCAGATAGCGCAAACAGACTTCCTGATGCCTACTTTGAGATAAAGTTTCAAAATAACTGTAGCAGCTTGGTTTAATCTAATCATGACAAGACACGCTGGAACACAGATATCCGCCTCTTATTGTTACACAGATCTCCCGGGGAGCCATAGGGAATTAAATACATCAATGAAAGTTTTGACAGCACCACAGGAACTTCCAAACGAATTGTGTTTATTCAGTAAAACATCATACAGGATTCAACAGTCCATAAGAAGTACATCAAGGCAAGATAGATTGACGCGTTTCACGGGAGTTATACCCGCTTAGTCATAATCAGATTATGACTAAGCGGGTATAACTCCCGTGAAACGCGTCAATCTATCTTGCCTTGATGTACTTCTTATGGACTGTTGAATCCTGTATGATGTTTTACTGAATAAACACAATTCGTTTGGAAGTTCCTGTGGTGCTGTCAAAACCTTCATTGATGTATTGTATGCTGTTGGCTCACGGACCAGACGTGCACACAGCCTTCCATATACTGATTTCTCACCTGGAGCTGCTTTTCCTTTGAATGAGCCATAGGGAATTGGTACATTACCGGAAGTCACCCCTGCGACTAAGAAGCAAAAAATTAAACGCTTTTTTTTTTTCCTTTTTTTCTCCAGCTTCCGAACTGAAGCTTCATGGGGTTTAAAATAAAGCTCAATTAATACGGGAAAACCTGCTATAAGTATTAATTCCCGTAAGAGCTATCATCAGGCATCAAGTTTTTTGAGTACCATAAAACTAAAATTGCTCGATGAAAAATACATTGCCCAATAAATAATAAAATAATAATAAAATAATATAATAATAAATAGCTATATGATACTGGGTTATAAACCTCAAAGGTATGGTCCAAATAAACGGACCCAAAGCCACACGTTCATCATCCTTCACCACTGCCCTGTACATATCCAAAATATTACTGAAACATTATTAAGACAACATTATTAATAACCATAGTGTAAATTTGTCTAGGTTATCTATCTGAGATGAAGCAATTGAGATCGAATTCGACATTTAAGCCGACGGGTTTGAGAACCCCCAGCTCATAAATCCAAAAGGATTCCCTACGGCTCAAATGTCGAATATAATTGCCTCCTCGCCATTGGTGGGACACTTTCTCTATTCCCCAAAACTTAAGACCCCTTGGGTCTTTATGGTGACATAATCTAAAATGCTTGGATACACTGTGGGTGGTCCGCCCTTTAATTATGTTATTTATATGCTCAGAAATTCTAACATGTAGTGCTCTAGAGGTACGGCCCACATACTGCAGACCGCACTCACATTCTAGCATATACACCACCCCTTTAGTGTCACAGGTAATCAAGTCCTTAATGTTATATTGTTTTTTTGTTGCTGAAGACACAAATTGTTTTCTCTTTTTGATGTTCCCTTTGGCTCCCTTACTTATTTTGAATAAATACTGGCACCTCCTCACCATGGACCCCCAGCTATCAGCATTTGTACCTGATAAACCACCCGTCGCCTACCATAGGGCACCCTTGGTCGGCGACAGATTGGTCTCGAGTGAATTTTAAACCCAAAGAGGTGACCCCTGCATTCGTCGGGGTACCCTCTCATGTGGCGGCTGCAACTATTGCCAATACATGGATAGACGCCATAAAACCCATTACCCAATCAACAACCATTTCGCCCTAAACATTTTGTGAACTGTAAGACTCCTGGAGTAGTATACTTGCTGTCTTGTGACTGTGGAAGATACTACGTTGGGAAAACTAAAAATGAATTTTGGAAAAGAATACACCAGCATACACTCTCCATAACCAAACGCGATCCTGACACTCCCATTGGCCGACATATGGCTTCTGTCCACCCCATTACCCCCCCCAAGGTCACATTCTTGGCCCTAGATCGGGTACATTTCAGTTTGCATGGAGGCGATCACAATAAAACACTCCAACGCGAACAGAGGTGGATCCATATCCTTCATGCCACCTCTCCTCCAGGTCTAAATGAAACACTTAGCTTTAAACCATTTCTCCCGGGCTTCACATCGGGGGGATGTGAACTCAATTTATAAAGATTCCTTTCTCAGTTGTACAGCCACATACATACATTCATACTTATTTATCCTAATATATTCATTATGTCGAATTCCAATAATTACCTACATTGGCTCTTGTTGATTGCTTATTGCACTATTTCAATATCCTTTTTTCCACATCCACTTTATTCATACACCATATTACCAACATCCTACATAGAATTTTCCTCTTTCCCTTTTTCACCCAATTCCTATTCAATTTCCATTTTACTCTTTCTTCTTCATCATCTCTTACTCACTACACTAATTTACCATCCATGGTCATTCCTCCCATTGTTCAAATCCGCCTTCTCAACACCTGCCACTAGAGGTCGCATAGGTCCCTTTGAGATGGCCTTTCTGTACACCACCCGGCAGCTGGGCTCCACAGGCTGCTCGCTATCATAGCGGGGTCTTGCCTTGTAGGAGCAAACCTGCCGGTGGAGTGTCTGACGCATGACGTCATCCCGCTCCACGTAGCGTGATGACGCTGTGCGCCAAGCGCCCTGGAGGGACTCTCTGCACTCGGCATGCGAGCTTCCCGCCCGCATTACACGAGTGATCAGCACCTGTGCGCGCCGCAGCGGATTGGCTACCGCCAACGCCTACGGCCCTATATACTGGCCCTACATCAAACTGATTGCCAGATGCAGCCTACATGCGGAAGGACATCTTGAACCCAGGTACATAACTACTCTTACATTTACTACTTGTTTAGGCTCCCTTTCTGTGCCGCTTGTAATATTAGGAATACCTAAACACTTTTTTCAACATTTCTTGTCCATGTGCTGTGTGCATTATACACACACCATGGGCAGCAACTATTCAATACAATACAGAAACTATGCCTGTATTGGCATTATATTTAAGTGGCACAGTCCATGGGATTGCTTAAGCACACCATAACGAGAAGCTTTTGCCTCTTATCGTTATGTTCTACTTTACATGCATATATTATATATCTATATACATGTACTCTCTTCCCTCTCTTCAATCAGTGTTACCCTACACCTCCTTGTGAGGTCTAACTGACCTAGCCACTTTGGGCCCCTTGTGGATGTACGGAACCCACTGCCTCTCATTCCTGAGACATTTGCTTCCCCTTTGGCTTTCTCTTTGACCTGATTTCCCGACTCAGCCCAAGGCTGCTTTGAATTATGGTTGATGGTACCTCCAGTTAGATGTAAGTGATGGCACATTTCAACTCCTTTTCTCTTTATTCCAGTCTTTGTCCTGGAAACACATTTCTTACCAATCTACATGCAATATAAATCAGTTGTATTATCAATAAAATTGATGTTGTTATATATGATTCAACCCTCTTATAGACAGCACATTTCTCGTTTTGCTTGATGTTCATCGTTCCCTGATGGAGGATTGACCGAAACATGTTGGGACATTTGTGACATAGCCCCGCGATCCTGCCTTTCAAGCGGCTCCTGAGTGTGTCTAATCTCAAATGCATCAAAGCTATCCATTTGTTTGCTGTTCAATGTGGTACCCATCCAAAAAATGTCTGTGTTTTTAAATGCTTAATTGTGCTAAATATGTATGTATACTGCATATGTAAATTTTACATGTACATGCATTGTTTGAGGTGAACTTGGGACCTACGTGTTCCTGCTCACTCCAATGCTCCATTTTGTTTTGTTTTTTGTACCAATAAAATGAAATAGCCTTTTACCCAATCTCACGCTTTTTTCACATGACTGCTGGTAAAGTCCAGGGGGATATTTTTTGTGGTTTGGGTTATTTTTCCCTTTGCAATATTTTCTCTTCCCCTAGTAAAAGATCCTCCTACAGTATAGTAAAACACTGGTCAGGCACACAGTTAACTCCGATGTTAAACTAGGGTTGCCACCTCATCCCTTTAAACCCGAACACATATGAATTACACAGGTTCTGAGGCTAATTAAATGCAGATAAGTCACCAAGTGAGTTTAATTACCACCTTAATCAGCCACAGAACCTGTGTAAGTCAAACGTGTTCGGGTTTAAAGGGATGAGGTGGCAACCCTATGTTAACCCCTCCCCAGCCAGTGTCATTAGTACAGTGACAGTGTATATTTTCAGCACTGATCACTGTATTAGGGTCACTGGTTCCCAAAAAGTGTCAGTTAGTGTCAGAATGTCCACCGCAATATCGCAGTCCTGCTATAAGTCACTGATCGCCACAATTACTAGCAAATAAATAAATAAATAAAAATATCCTAGTTTGTAGATGCTATAACTTTTGCAAACCAATCAATAAACACTTATTGGGATTTTTTAACCAAAAATATGTAGCAGAATGCATATTGCCCTAAATCAGCGGTCTCCAAACTGTGGCCTGAGGGCCGGATGCAACCCTTTGTTCGTCTTTATCTGGCCCTTGGGGCACTATTTTATCCAATAACACTAACAATGGGGTATGATTCTTGTCACTGACAACAACAATGGGGCACTATTCCACCCACTGTCACCAAAGATAAGTCATTGTTTACTCCCACTGGCCACCCTAAAATCTGAAGGAGAGTAAACTGGCCCTTTGTTTAACTGGTTCCCAACTGGCTTGCGTACATTTACTGCTGCACTGTGACAGCATAGCGCGAATCGCCTTTTAGAAACGGCGATTCGCGCATTTGTGCAAGTAGCGGAGCCGCCACAGGCGCACTCTCGTGCCCACTGCACGCTCCCTGAGTGTGGCCGTGGGCCGGGTGGAGTCGATGTCCGCCGGCGACCCGCGATCGCCTGATACAGCAGAAAAGCGGGGAACCGCCGATGTAAACACGGCGGTTCCTCGTTCTGTCAGATGGCATGACAGTGATCTACTGATTCCTCTCATCGTGATCAGTTAGATCTGTCATGCCCCTGCCAGTCCAGCCCCACAGTTAGAACATGCCTAGGGAACACAGTTAACCCCTTGATTGCCTGCAGGTTAACCTCTTCCCTGCCAGTGACATTTATACAGTAATCAGTGGCTATTTTTAGCTCTGATCACTGCATAAATATCAATGGTCCCAAAAAAGTGTCAAAAATGCCCGATCTGTCTGCCGTAATATAGCAGTCCCGATATAAACCACAGATCGCAGCCATTACTAGTAAAAAAAAAAAATAGTAAAAACGCCATAAATTAATTCTCATAGTATGTAAACGCGGCAACTTTTGCGCAAACCAATCAATATACGCCTATTGTGATTTTTTTTTTACCACAAATACGTAGAAGAATATATATCAGCCTAAACTGATGAATACATTTGTTTTTTTATATATTTTTTTGGACATGTATTATAGCAAAAAGTAAAATATATTGTTTTTTTTTCAAAATTGTCGCTATTTTTTTGTTTGTAGCGCAAAAAATATAAACAGCAGAGGTGATCAAATACCACCAAAAGAAAGTCCTATTTGTGGGGAAAAAAGGATGTCAATTTTGTTTAGGTACAACGCCGCAATTGTCAGATAAAGCGACGCAGTGCCAAATCGCAAAAAGTGCTCTGGTCCGGAAGGGGGTAAATCCTTCCGGGGCTGAAGTGGTTAAAAAGTTTGGAGACCCCTGTCCTAAATTGATGAAGAAAGCAAAAAATGTTTTCTTTTTCAAATTTGTTGGTTTTTTTTATTTTTTTATAGCGTAACAAATAAAAAACACAGAGGAGATCAAATACCACAAAAGAAAGTTCTATTTGTGGGAAAAGAAGGACATACTTTTTATTTGGGTACAGCGTCGTACGACCGCACAATTATCAGTTCAAGTAACGCAGCACCATATTGCAAAAAATCTTCAAGTGGCTATAAAAGGAGATTGTACAGTTACAATACAATTCAATGCAAGAGGGTTAGGAGGACCCTGTTCCCGTGAGCTTACAATCTAGTAGGAAGGGGCAAGTGCTACAAAAGTAAACAGCTGTGAGGGATGAGCTGATGTGAGAATTAAAAGTTCAGTTGTAAGATGAAGATGGGATAGACTTCCCTGAACAGATGAGTTTTCAGGGATCGCCTAAAAGTGGGCAGAGTAGGAAACAGCCTCACAGATTGAGGTGAAGAGTTCCAGAGAATTGGAGAGGTTCTGGAAAAGTCCTGGAGTCGAGCATGGAAGCAGGAGACAAGGGAGCTAGAGAGCAGGAGGTCTTAGGAGAAGTAAAGTGAACGGTTTGGTTGGTATTAGAGACAAGACTGGTGATGTAGCTGGGGCAGAGTTGTAAATAGCTTTGTATGTTGTCATTAGTATTTTGAACTTTATTTATTGGACAATCGGAAGCCAATGGAGGGATTGAGAGGAGTGGCGAACACGGAGTGGTTGGTAAGGTAGATGAGTCTAGTGGTGAGGATAGCCTGTGTTCAGTTAAACCCATGAGGAGGGATTTGCAATAGTCAAGGTGAGATATGACAAAGGATTAATGAATTTCCTGGTGGTTTCATTGGTTAAAAAGGGGCACATTTCGGAGATGTTATGATCATCAAATGCCCCATACACACGGGACGACGATTGTACGTACGATCGTCGCAAATCGTATGTTGCATAATGTAAATAGCATACTGACGTGCACCCGACGGTCGTACATACAACTTGCGGCCGGGCGAACGTGATGACGCGAACGAGCGTATATAGAGCAAGTGCTGGTATCGTAGCATCACCCTTTGGGCTCCTTCATCTAATTTCGTGTTAGTTGAAGTGGACTTGGCGCATGCGTGTTTAGCACAATACAACTTGTTGTACCCAACTGCTCTACACACTATACAACGGTCGTATGTGAGCTTGTTGGTACGAAAACGTTTTGTAGTCTGCACATACAACTCCCATGTACGACCATCGTATGTTCGACTGTTGAATGCGCGCCCACAAACGATTGATTTCGCATACAACGGTCGTGAGTACGACGTGTTGAATGCGATCGTCGTCCCGTGTGTAGGAGGCTTAAGTTATATGAAAATCCTGCATTGCAGAGGACCCATACAAGACACCCTAATGTGGCAGGTCACTATGGTAAGTCCATGAACAAGGAAGATTTGTAAGGATAAATAGATGAATTAGGAAAAAAGGGGCAAAGTGACATTTTCTCTTGTTATAGCATCCCTGCCTCACTTTCTACCACCTTCCCACACCATGTTGTTCATCCATCTACAGTAAGTGTGAGGTTTTCTAACCCTGTATAAACTCTATGTCAACAAGTAAGTGTCTGTGGAGCTTACACAAGAATAATGACTTGCCGTGTTCAGTGTTCAAGCATAGCGAATGGCCACTCAGACCTAAGCGCTACACCCTGAGGTAAGGGGAGAAGGTCACCATACCTGGAAGAATGGAATACCTGTGGATGAAAAGAGTGGTGGGAGAATATGGAAATTGTGAGTGCATGAGATAGGACGAGGTGAGCTTTCAAGTAAACCTGTGGCTTTGGCCTGGTTCTCTTTAGGATTCATTCAGGCCTGTCCACCTGGTAAAACAAATGCTATACTACAACCTACGACAACTCAAGGTATTGCTAGATTCACATCTTCATTTACAATAGGACCCTAACATACCCACACTGCAGCACACAACACACGTCATGTGTTATGTAAAAAAAGGGGCATGTCCAGTCTTTCATGCATTGAGTTCTGCTGTCAGCCCATTTACAGTGAATGCCTTACCCACTACAGATCCACGATATAGCCGAAATACGGCTACAGCGCGGACCTGAATTGCCGGGAGGGTGTCCCTGGACATCCTCCCCTTTACGTGCACCCCACGTGCACTCGCAGCCACCGGCGCCACGCTCTCGCGCCCGCCACATGCTGCGTGGGCATGCCTGTGGGTTAGGCGGACTCAATGACCCGCGATTGCATAATAGAGAGGCAGAACAAGGAACCACCAATGTAAACACGGCGGTTCCCTGTTCTGTCAGTGGACATAACAGAGATCTACTGATCCTTGTACTCGGGATCAGTTAGATCTGTTATGTCCCTGCCAGCCCAGCCCCCACACAGTTAGAACACAGTGAGGGAACACAGTTAACCCCTTGATCGCCCCCTTAGTGTTAACCCCTTCCCTGCCAGTGACATTTACACAGTAATCAGTGGCTATTTTTAGCTCTGATCGCTGTATAAATGTCATTATTATTATACAGGATTTATATAGCGCTGACAGTTTGTGCAGCGCGTTACAATATTAGGGCAGACAGTACAATTACAATACAGGAGGAATCAGAGGGCCCTGCTCGTTAGAGCTTACAATCTAGGAGGGAGGGTCAAGTGATACGAAAGGGCAATAACTGTGGGGGATGAGCTGATTGAGAAAATAAGAAGTGTAGTTGTTAGGTGGTGGCAGGTTAGGCTTCCCTGAATAGAAAAGTTTTCAGGGATCGCCTGAAGGTGGATAGATTTGGGGACAGTCTGACAGATTGGGGTAGGGAGTTCCAGAGGATGGGAGAGGCTTGGGAGAAGTTTTGGAGGCGAGTATGAGAGGAGGTGATGAGGGAGCTGGAGAGCAGGAGGTCATGGGAGAAGCGAAGAGGACGGTTTGGTTGGTATTTTGAGACTAGGCTGGTGATGTAGCTGGGAGCAGAGTTGTGGATGGCTTTGTAGCTGATAGTTAGTATTTTGAATTTCATTCGTTGGGCGAGTGGCAGCCAATGGAGGGAATGGCAGAGGGGAGTGGCAGACGCTGAGCGGTTTGTAAGGTGGATGAGTCTGGCAGCGGCATTCATGATGGACTGGAGGGGGGATAGTCTATTTAAAGGTAGACCAGTGAGGAGGGAGTTGCAGTAGTCGAGGCGACAGATGACCAGGGAGTGAATCACGAGCTTTGTGGTTTCATTGGTTAGGAAGGGACGTATTTTAGAGATGTTGTGAAGGTTGAGGCGGCAAGCCTTAGAAAGTGATTGGATGTGGGGCCAAAAGGAGAGTTCAGAGTCCAGGATAACACCAAGCACCCTGACATGTGGGGATGGGTGGATGGTTATGCCATTGCTCTTGACAGAGAAGTCGGGGGAAATGGAACGTGGGGGAGAAATATTATGAGTTCAGTTTTAGACAAGTTGAGTTTCAGGAAGTGGTGTGACATCCAGGCAGATATGTCTGTTAATAAGTTAGTGATA
Organism: Glandirana rugosa; assembly: GCA_018402905.1. NCBI lineage: Eukaryota > Metazoa > Chordata > Amphibia > Anura > Ranidae > Glandirana > Glandirana rugosa. The sequence goes on along the minus strand of BLSH010438581.1, from coordinate 896,180 downwards.
CGTGAGGAGACTGATGGAGTGAGTTGGGGGGTGGAGAGGTAGATTTGGGTATCATCAGCGTAGAAATGATATTGAAAGCCGTGGGAGGCTATCAGCCGACCCAGGGAAGAGGTGTATATTGAAAATAAGAGAGGTCCAAGAACAGAACCTTGGGGGACTCCAACGGAGAAAGGAAGAGGAGAGGAGGAGGTAGAATTGTACGTTACACTGAAGGTGTGATGGTCATTGGTCCCAAAAAAGTGTCAAAAGTTGTCCAATCTGTCCGCCGCAATATCGCAGTCCTGATAAAAATCGCAGATCGCCGCCATTGCTAGTAAAAAAAAGAAAAATAATAAAAACGCCATAAATCTATTCCCATAGTTTGTAGATGCGATAACTTTTGCGCAAACCAATCAATATACGCAGATTGCGATTTTTTTTACCAAAAATATGTAGAAGAATACATATCGGCCTAAACTGATGAATATTATATATATATATATATATATATATTTTTTTTGGGGTATTTATTATAGCAAAAAGTAAAAAATATTTTTTTTTTCAAAAAATGTTGCTATTTTTTTGTTTATAGCTCCAAAAATAAAAAATGCAGAGGTGATCAAATATCACCAAAAGAAAGCTCTATTTGTGGGGAAAAAAAGACGTAAATTTTGTTTGGGTACAACGTCGCACAACCGCACAATTGTCAGTTAAAGCGACGCAGTGCCGTATCGCAAAAAGTGCTCTGGTCAGGAAGGGGGTAAATCCTCTAGGGGATGAAGTGGTTAAAGTGAATAGCCAAAGTTTTGTATAGAATATATCAAGTTGGCCATACATTAACCATTATTTATTGGTAGGTTGAACGAAAAAAAATGATCTGATTCCCCCCATCCACACACTCAATGTGGATGGGGGAATCACTCCTGCTGAGCCCTCTCTGCCATTAGAACACCGATCAGTGTTGCCGACTACAGTGAGCGAGCATTGATCCTTTGGGAAAAACCCGGCAGGCAGGTTGCACAGAACTCGATCAGTAGATTGACTTCTGTACAACCAACCTTCCCATACAAAGGTCACAATTTGACCAGTCCCTGCTGAACTGGCTGAATTGTAGTCCATGTTTAAAATATCATAAATATTAGAACCCCTCTGGCTTTTATTGCTGTCTCTGTGCCCTTTTAATTATCTAAAAATAGACATGCAAAAATAAACTAAAAAAAAAAAAAAAAAAAAGGAAAAATACAGCACTGTTCAAAAGTTTTAGGCAGGTGTGAAGAAATGCTGTAAAGTAAGCATGCTTTCAAAAATATATAGTAAATTGTTTATTTTGATCAATTTACAAAATGCAGTGAGCGAACAGAAGAAAAATCTAAATCAAGATTTGGTGTGACTACCTTTCAAAACAGCATCAATTCTTCTAGTTACACTTGCACACAATTTTTGAAGGAACTCGGCAGGTAGGTTGTCCCAAACATCTTGGAGAACTAACCACAGGTCTTCTGTGGATAGAGGCTGCCTCAGATCCTTCTGTCTCTTCATGTAATCCCAGACAGACTCCATGATGTTGAAATCAGGTCTCTGTGGTTGTCAAACGATCACTTCTAGAACTCCTTGTTCTTCTTTAAGCTGAAGATGGTTCTTATTGACATTGGCTCTATGTTTGGAGTCATTGTCCTGCTGCACAATAAATTTGGGGCCAATCACACACCTCCCTGATGGAGTGGCATGATGGAGAGAAAGGTCCCCTACATTCACACCTTTAATAGGTGATATCACGTTTATCGATGGATGAAAAATCTACCCAACCGGAAGTGTATCTGTAGCCCTCAAAGATGCATCAAGACCCCCCTTAATGTGAGCACAGATAGACAATACTGCAACAGAGGCTGTTTTCCCTGATTGCGAGCCATGGAAATTAAGGGGGATTTGTTTTTCTCCTTTCACTCTCTCCCCTTGATGCATCTTTTAGGGCTGAAGATGCACTTCTGGTGGGGTGTTTTTTCATCCATGTGACAAACCAATAAACAATCCTAAGATTGTATGAATATATCACCTATTAAATGTGTGAATATAGGGGACCTTTCTCTCCTATGGTCATTGATATCTCCCTGTGCTGATCTCTTTGATGCACAAGCTTTTCAAGTTTTTTGATCCTTTTAAGCACCCTGTGACAATTTATGCAGTATTCATCAGACTTCTGAAGAAGCCATACTTTGGTGAAACATGTAGAGCAGAATCTACTGCTGCTGTGTCCAAGCTGCATGGATTGTTGTTGATGGTTTTAAAATTATACCTTGATGGTGTTGTTTTTAATATTTTGTAAACATAATAAAACGTGTTATTTTATATATAAAATGTTTTTTGTAAAAAAAAACTTGGCACCTTAAAAATCCCCAATTCTTTTTTTATATGGTATAATCCAGAGACAGTCAGGCAGCTAGTATTTTCAGTTGACAGTGCGCAATGTCTTGGACTCCCTTAGGGTACTTGTTTTATATGATTTTAACATTCCATGTTTTTGTAATTATATTAGCAAATAGTGGTATATAGATTTGGAGATTAACCACAAGAGGGAGCTCTCAGTAGTTCTGTGCTATCACTCCTGCTGAGGAAAGAAATCAGCCATGCTGGGAATGCACGGACTATAATTAATTGAATTGTTTTGATAGAGGTAGTGGTAGGGCCCAATCACCATGTAGCACAATAAAGCAGAGTCGCAGAGTATATAATGAGAAAGTGTGATATCCCCCATGTATTTATAGAAAGAAGCAGCTGAAAAGGCAAGGCAAACTAGAGTATGGTGAGAACAATAAGATTCATATGAAGAAGCATTATCTGTGTGCCATTATATGAGGAGGTTACTGAGCACAAGATAGTTGCTCACAATTACCATCAAAGAGTTCTTTGATATATATTGATTCCCCGATGGGTGAACTTTGGCTGACTCTCCATATTGACAAAGCCAGACTTTGTGACCCTGGGAATGCAATTTATAGGATCACAGGATGAGCTTGAACCCGACAACCCTGGATCACTGAGGGCAAACACAGGAGGGTGATGGATGGAGGAAAGGTCTCTGTTATGGAGTGTCTACTGAACTGTGCTCTAAGCAGTGTGCAGTCTATATGTGTGTCTATGGAGTGTGAAATCATTCTGTGTTCACATGTCTATATTTACTACCCACTCTGCCATATCTTCCTCTAAGTCCCCATTCACACTTATGATGAGCATCTGCTCGTTTTGCAGGCTTTGTTTTTGAGAGTTTGTACAAGCATATGTGCGGGTGTCTGAGCCTTGAGTGTTTTATTTTGTAATTATTTTTAGCCAATGGAAATCTAGTTACTGGGTTAAAAAAGTGAGAGATGTGCGTTTTCAAATTTTTCTGAATTTTTCAGGCACTAAAGTCAGTGAAGACCAAAAACCCTTGACGCTTGTAGCTTAAAAGAAGCTCATATACTTTTGTAAGATACATGCTAAATGTATTAATAAAGGTTATTTTTTTTATTATTTAAAATAACAAACATGTTATAATCACCTGGTCTGTGTATGGCACAGAGCGGCCCTGACCCTCCTCTTTTCAGCTCCCCGCCGGCGATCTTGTCTTCTCCTCTTCTTTGTGTGTCCCCACAGCATGCTTTTTGCTATGGGGACACACAGTGCTTGCTCACCCCTGAGCTGTGTGTATGGGGTGGCGCCCTATAGGCACACACAGCGAGGCTTAACCCTGCCCCCTACTTCTTTCTCACTGCATTTCATTGATAGCAGCAGGCTCCTGTCTGAGTCCCTGTGTGAAGAGGAAGAGAGGGGAGAAGGGATGCAGCTGTGCACAGCACTGGATCTATTTTCCCCTCTGTTCCCATTTACACAGAGAATGCATTAAGGTAAAAATACATTTTTAGCTTTAGTATCGCTGTAAGGGTTCATGCACACTGGGCGAACCCTAAATGCCTTTCTCCTGGCAGCAGAAAAACGCTGGATGCTGTTAAACGTGTGTAAACGCGCCTAGGGGTTACGCATGTTTAGATGCGTTTACGTGCGTTTTTGCCACATCCAGCGTTTTTCTGCCAAAACATTCCTCTACTGAACGTGAGTCTTCTGCATTCAGGAGAGGAGCATTCAACTGCCTCTTAACGCAACTGCTCCTAAACTCTGGTAAACATCTATGTGTGCATGGGCACGCGCTTTTATTAGTTAGCCTAGGTTCACACTGATGCAGGTTAGACATTGTGCAAGTTCAGCTGAACTTGCACGATTTCAAACCGGCAATGCAATCCGACTTCGGGGGCGATTTGACAGACATCTGTGCGGGTTTATGCACATATGTCTATTCGAATCTCCTCCAAAGTCGCCAAAAGTAGTACAGGAACTACTTTTTGGGAATCGTCGTGAATGGATACACGGAGCTCTGACTCAGCTTGGGTGCCCCCATAGAGAGCTGCTGGCTGAGGGGGCACTCAAAGGAGGGAGGAGCCAGGAGAGCAGAAGAGCGATAACATGTCAAATCACATGTCAAATCGCCGTCCTAATCGGTGCAACGCTGCATTTTCGGCGGCGCATTGGTTTCCAAAAGTAGTTTCTGTGCTACTTTTGGCAATTTCAGGTGCGCTTTCCATTGACGTCTGTGCAGGAACCCGCACAGATCTCTCTGAAATCGCAACTGAAATAGGGACTGACATGCGGGAATGAAATGGCGCGAGTTCAGCTGAACTCACACCATTTCATTCCCGCACCAATGTGAACCTAGGCTTACACAGATTTGTAAACAATATTTTAGAAAAATAGGTCTTTTGTGTACATAGAAAAAGTTGTAGATCTTTGCGTTCAGCTCATGATGAATAGGGGCAAACACAAAAGTGTTGCGTTTATAATTTTTCTCAGTGTATATAAGGTGTTGGTGATGAATAAAAAATAAAGTGAATGGTACAATTGAAAAATGTGTGTGAAATTTATAATCCACAATCCAACAGTCCATATTGGCAATCATTAGTGAGTGATGTCCTTGTAAGGCTGGCTTCACATTAGTACGATTCTCGGACCGACATTTGGAGCACAAGTCGAATTACGTTACAAAAACAATGATTCCCTATGAGAGTCATCTTAACTGATCCGACTTGTGTTTTTCAAAGTTGGACCGACTTAGAAAAAGGTTCCTGTACTACTTTTGTCCGACTTCAGCCCAATGAAAAGCATTGAAGTCGGATCAAAGTCTTAACTGATCCGACTTTGGCATGGGACTTGTGCTCTGAGGATTTTGAAGGGTAACGCCAAATTTAAAAAAAAACGGCATGGGGTCCACTCCCCTTCCATGAGCATACCAGGCCCTTCAGTCTGGTATGGATTTTAAGGGGAACCCCCAACGCCGAAAAAACGGCGTGGGGTGCCCCCCCAAATTCCATACCAGACCCCCCCTGGACTATACCAGGCCGCATGCCCTCAACATGGGGAGTATGGGTGCTTTGGGGCAGGGGGGCTCTGCGCCGCCACCCCAAAGCAGCTTGTCCCCATGCTGATGAGGACAAGGGCCTCTTCCCGACAACCCTTGCCGGTGGGGGTGGGCGGGGGGCTTATCGTAATCTTGAAGCCCCCTTTAACAAGGGGACCCCCAGATCCCAGCCCCCCACCCTATGTGAATGAGTATGGGGTACATTGTACCCCTACCCATTCACCTAAAGGGAAAATGTAAAAAAAAAACACACTACACAGGTTTTTAAAGTATTTTATTAAATCGGCTCCTGCGTCTTCTCACCTCTCCTGCTTCTTTTTTCTTCTGCTCTTTTGCCAGGTCTTCTTTCTTCTGAGGGGTCCTCTATCTTCCGCTGGTTCTTTTCCCTCTCTGTGGCGTCTTCTGCTCTTTTGTGGCACCTTCTGCTCTTTTGCCGGTCTTCTCCGTTATCCTCTTCCCTCTGTTCTTCTTCTTCCCATGTTGACACAACGCGATCTCCCACACAAATGGTGTCTCCGTGCTGTGAAGTGACTTATATTGACATGGGGCAAGGCCACCCGCTGACATCATCTGGAGGCCCGCCTCCTTATGACATCACAGCCCCACCCCCATGTCAATATAAGTCACTGCACAGCACGGAGACACCATTCGTGCGGGAGATCGCATCGTGTCAACATGGGAAGAAGAAGAGAGGAAGAATAGAGGGAAGAGGGTTGTCGGGAAGAGGCCCTTGTCCTCATCAACATGGAGACAAGGTGCTTTGGGGTTGGGGGGCGCAGAGCCCCCCATGCCCCAAATCACCCATACTCCCCATGGTGTGGTGTTATGGTCCGGGGGGCGCTCGCTCGTCCCCATCCCCTTTCCTGGCCCGCAAGGCTGCATGCTCGGATAAGGGTCTGGTATGGATTTTGGGGGGACCCTACACCTTTTTTTGGCATTGGGGGTTCCCCTTGAAGGGTCTGGTATGGACTTTGGGGGGGACCCTACGCCATTTCTGGTGTTGGGGGTTCCCCTCAAAATCCATACCAGACTGATGGGCCTGGTATGCTCTTGGAAGGGGACCCCATGCCGTTTTTTTTTTTTTTTTAATTTGGCGTGGAGTTCCCCTTCAAAATCCTCAGAGCACAAGTCGCATACCAAAGTTGGATCAGTTAAGACAATGAACCGACTTTGATCCAACTTCAATGCTTTTCAATGGGCTGAAGTGCGATCAAAGTCAGACAAAAGTAGTACAGGAACCCTTTTCAATTTCGATCCGACTTTGAAAAACACAAGGCGGACCAGTTAAGACAGCTCTCCTAGGGAATCAGTCTACAACCGACTGAGTGACCACCTCACTGAAAATAACCTTCTTGATCCCCTTCAGTCTGGATGTTGGCACTATATAAATCCTGTATAATAATAATAAGAAGAATCATTGTTTATGTGCCATAATGCGACTTGTGCTCCTTATGTCGGTCCAAGAATCGGACTAGTGTGAACCCAGCCTTATAGCATTTATTGATTCAAAAGTCTCTGATTAGCATAACAGGTGCACAAGTACTGAAGTGAGGCTATAATGTGCATGGAAGTAAGGTTTGAATATATTAAGGCCCCTTTCACACTGAGGCGGTGCGCTTGCAGGACGCTACAAAAAGTCCTGCAAGCAGCATCTTTGGGGCGGTGCGATGAGCGGTGATACACCTCTCCTCCACCGCCCCTGCCCAATGGGCAGCGCTTCCGAAGCGGCTGCACACTGCCTCGGTAGCGCGGCGCGCCGGCACTTTTAACCCCGTTTTAACCCCTTGTGGGGGGTAAAAAGTGCCCCGCACCCGCCTGCATAGTGGCACCGTAGCGCCTCTATAACAGCGCTAAATCCCTGCTGAGACTAGCGGGGATTTACCGCTACCGCCTGCCAGCCCCAGTGTGAAAGGGGCCTAAATGTAATAGTTGCAAATGGATAACTGATTACATTATTAGGTGACTACACTATAGGGATGATTTAACATGTTTAGTTTAATGCTTTCTGTAAAGTGCAGCAGAATATGATTATATATATCTTTTTTTCTCTCTTTTTTGCTCCATGTTATTATATAGCAAGTCTAAGCTCACATGTTTTAGTTAGCATATGTGTGCCTCCAGTGTCTTCTTGTAGTTATGTAGTTAGAGACAAATTACAAGGCTTTCATGTCTGGAATAATCTATGTCATACATACATCTGGCTTAAGCCGGATAACCCTGGCATGTGCAATGTATAAATTAGACAGAACATAACATCAGCATGAGAGAGCCGGGAACACCGGCCAGGCTGTGATTCGGCTCTGTAGCCAGGGAGTTGCTAAAACAAGTGAACTCACAGCAGACAGAGGCCCCTTCCCAGGCCTGGACACACTAAAGCAATATCATAAATAACAGGGCTCACTGTGACGCTCCTGCAAGCACAGCCTGCCAAATGCCTGCCTAGAGGAACAAAGTCTAAATGTTTAGCAGACAGGTTCTCTTTCCTGTGCTGCGATATCCCTTCGTATATTTGGATTTGAATGTAATTCATGCAGTAGTAGATTAACAGAGCCCATGCAAAGAAATAACTTAACCCATCCCATATGGTGGTGCTTCCCTCCACATATTGTAGGTACGTGCTCTCTTATTATACACCTTAGCAGAGGGCCTACTAGGACAGAGGTTCTCAACCTTGATGGGACCAGGGTCCAGTAAATTCTTCTAAAACATTCAATGCATCTACAGTAAAACTGTAGGTGTTACTGTTAGGGGGGTGGGGGTTCTGGAGAAGGTTAGTTAGAGGACATTGAGCAGACTTGGTGGCCCTGTTGGGGAAGAAGTTTCTGGAGGGGACTGGGGATCTCTACAGGAGACTTTGGACTTTGCAAATGCATGGTGGGAGACTGGAGGGTGCTACAGACATAGGGAGGGGGATTATTGTTGGAGGTTGGGGGCATTATAGGGGCTAGAGAGCTGGGGGGCACTGCAGGAGTCTGGAAGGCATTGTGGGAAGCTGGGTGGCATTGTGGAAGGTTTGGGAGCATTGTGAAAGGTTGGGAGATCCACTATGGAAAAATGGGGGCACTATGGGAGCTGGGAGGCACTGTGGGAGTTTAGTGGATTTGCAGCTGACTGGAGGCCCGGTAGGAGGGAGACCATGTCCTGGTGGGTAAGAACTGCTATACTAGGACATAGCCCCTTCCACATTCATCTTGCCTGCTCTTGAGACTGGTACAAACCCAAACTGCCAGCCTTAAATTCCTTTTAAACATAATGAAATACATTCCTGCATTAGAGGAGCATCTCCGTGATCTCTGTTCCATCTGCGTGCAGAGTCCTTGTGACATGCCAGTGATAGGTACAGACTCCATGCTGACCCCCGACGCCTACCTGCGCCTTTCTACCAGGTTGGGGAGAGGGTCTGGCTGTCATCTCATAACCTCTGACTCCGTGTTCCTTCACTGACACTGGCACCAAGGTATATTGGACCTTTCCATATTCTCCGTAGGATCAACCCAGTAGCTTACGCATGAAACCTTCTAGAATGTGTATTTCGAATGTATTCCATGTTTTCTTATTAAAACCTTTTGCGTGCAACAGCTTCACCACCTCTGTACCGCGTCCCTACCCGTTTCATGTTGAGAACCATGAAGAGTAGGAGATAAAATCGATCATTGATCCCTTAGGTTCCATGGGCGCATAACTGATCTGTGTCTTTCTGCTTCTTTATTGCCTAGTCAGAAGGCTGCAGGTGGGAACATGAAAACTCTGTATTCCTGTATTGCAGTGAGGATCGCTGGAATAGGGAGCAAGATATTTGACATGCACACTATACTAAAGGGCGGGTTGCACTTCTTAAAATGGTGGCAGGACAGGTGTAAGATAATAAAGTTGCTCTGGCTGCAATATTTACCTCCTATCAAGCACTGGCCCCCATAGTAATGGCCTTATAAATGTGGGGTATCATGGTGGACTGGCCCACCATGTTATTCTGCACTCACATACATCACATCAGCGCTGGAGTAGTAGTGAAGAAGACCCTGCACATTACTTGACCTAATATGCAGTATATAAAGCACTGGCGCCATGTGAACCTCTAATGATTACTCAGTAAAAATGTGTCACGATGAATACATTTCATTTTAAATCAGCTGAAGCTCAAAAGATTTCTGTACCTTAATATGTATTCAGTAAAACTACACTCACCAGCCACTTTATTATGTACACCTTGCTAGTACCGGGTTAGACCCCCTTTTGCCTTCAGAACGGTCTTAATTGTTTGTGCAATAGATTCAACAAAGTGTTGGAAACATTCCTCAGAGATTTTGGTCCATATTGACATGATAGCATCACGCAGCTGCTGCAGATTTGTCTGCTGCAGATCCATGATATGAATCTCCTGTTCCACCACATCCCAAAGGTGCTCTATTGGATGAGATCTGGTGACTGTGGAAGCCATTGGAGTGCAGTGAACTCATTGCCATGTTCAAGAAACCAGTGGTGAGATGATTGGAGCTTTGTGTCATGGTGCATTATCCTGCTGGAAGGAGCCATCAGAAGATGGGGACACTGTAGTCATAAAGGGATGGCCATGGTCAGCAACAATACTCAGGAAGGTTGTGGCATTTAAATGATGCTCAATCGGTACTAAGGGACCCAAAGTGTGCCAAGAAAATATCCCCCACACCATTACACCACCAGCCTGAACCGTTGATGCAAGGCAGGATGGATCCATGCTTTCATGTTGTTTACACCAATTTCCGATTCTACTATCTGAATGTCGCAACTGCAATTGAGACTCATCAGACCAGGAAATGTTTTTCTAATCTTCTTTTGTCCGATTTTGGGAGTGGTGTGGTCTTCTGCTGCTGTAGCCCATCCGCTTCAAGTAGTGTTGCACCAATACCACTTTTTTAAGACTACAAGTACCGATACTTTTTTCAAGCACTTGCTGATACCGATTACCGATAATTTCTTTACTATCATGTGACAGTGGCACTAATATGCAGGACTCATGGGCACTAATAGGTGGCACTGATGAGGCAGCAATGATGGACACTGATCAGGTGGCACTGATGGGCACTGATAAGGTGGCACTGAAGGGCACTGGTGGGGTGGCACTGATGAGGAGGCACTAGTATGCAGCACTGATGGGCACTGATAGGTGGCACTGATGAGGCGCGGTGTCATTAGTTTTTTATTTTTATTTTTTTTTTACAATTTTATTTTTTACAATTTTTTTTTTTTTATTATTATTTTTTACAATTTATATATATATAGCAGCAACAAGGAACTGAGAGAGGATAAGAACCAAACCATTTACTGATATGCGAAAGTGTCCACATCCCATATGGATTAATCAATAGACTTGGGGGGAATCGGTAAGAGGGTGGGGGAGCGAGATCCCAACCCGAAAAGGTGGGCTGCGGAGTGGAGAGGTGGTGGGGACCCCACCGACAACCCTCTCCACTCCCTAAAATGCACTTTATCTTTCAAAATGTGTTTCCCAGTACTAAACCTTTCATCCAATTTCTAAATTGCTGCACTTGTAAATTTCAAAAGCCAATATAAAGGAAGAGTAGTTGTAAAAAAAAAAAAACACTTGTGGGTTTAACTAATCATTTTTTTAAAATAATTCCCCCTTAAAAAAAAAAAAAAAAGTTGGGAGGTATGGTTTTTGAAATACTCAGACCAGCCCGTCTGGCACCAACAACCATGCCATGTTCAAAGTCACTTAAATCCTCTTTCTTCCCCATTCTGATGCTCGGTTTAAACTTCAGCAAGTTATCTTCACCACATCTAGATGTCTAAATGCCTTGAGTTGCTACCATGTGATTGGCTGACTAGCAATTTGTATTACCAAGCAATTGAACAGGTGCTTACTAAACCAATGTGCTAGACAATTGTAAATTTTGCAAAGCATCTAAAATTGTGGTATGTATTGTAACACAGCAAAACCAACATTTAAGTGCTTCTTGTGTCAGTGCCAAATCAGTAATGCCAAATAAATAAATAAAATAACATAAAAGCCCACTGTGATGCATCAATATTGGTGCTAGTCCACTTAATATGTGTTCCAATAATTAATCCAAACTGGTTCAAGAAATGAAGTGACTCCCCAACGCTCCACACCAATCATGCACTCACCAGAGCTCCATGACCCATTTATTTCTAAAGGGGTTTGTTATCTTAGCGTGCCTCATAAGGAGAAATACCAAGACCACAACAAACATCACTGTGCAACTTTTTATTAAAATTGGAATCCCCCTTTATAAAACCACTACTATACACTCACATACCATTGTTCCTTTATACCGGCACATATGCACACGTGGGGGTCCAAGCAGTTGGGGGCATTGGTGCGGCAGAGCGGAGGGGCAATTACAGAACGATCCCTGTAATTGCTTCCCCCACACCGATCCCCCTCCCTGTTCTGCCTGCTTCTGATTCCCCCGTTTCACTGTGCCGCCCCACCCCTTCCCGCAGCGCTGCTGGCTTGACCTGTCCCGCTGGCTTACGCAGGTACAGGGCATGTGTCAGGATGGAGAGCAGAGGAAGAGGCCGGTAAATATGTGATTTCCTGGCCCATTCCTTTTTTGAATGGACGAAGTGGGTGCATACCTCCCAACTGTCCCTGATTTTGAGGGATTGTCCCTCAATCAGAACAGAGCCCTCTGTCCCTCCTTGCTCCTCATTTGTCCCTCATTTTGGTCTGATCTATATAGTTGTATATAAAATGCACTACTTATCTATCAGAAAGTGTTTCCCAGTGCTAAACCTTTCATCCAATTTCTAAATGACTGCATCTGTAAATTACAAAAGGCAATATTAAGGAATAGTAGTGGTAAAAAAACACTTATGGGTTTAACCAATCATTTTTTTTGTACAATTCTCCATTGGGGGGGGGGGGGGGGTGGCAGGGGGTGTGTCCTATACCTACATACTTAAGGTAATAGGTGTCCCTCATTCCCATCTCTGAAGAGGTATGTGAGTGATCTGTACTGTCCCGTAGGCTGTAAGGAGCCCTGTGATTTCTAACAGCAGATCTGATGACACTGCTTAGTTTTCCTAGATTTCAGTTTTCAGTTAGGCCCGCAGGGTGTTTTTTTAGTATGTTACAAGATCTAATCTTTTTAAAGCCTCAGCTTTGAATGAGAGATTGTTCTACAAATATTCAGGTTGGATAAATTTGCATGTTTGTGGCTATGAAGTGCCCCAGGCATCAACGGACTTATTCGATTGTCAGTTGAGCAGGTTTGTCTGGTGAATGTAGGCCAGGGTCATCAGGGAGCCTATGAACAAACAAATATTACTGATCCAACTATGACTGGACAAGTGTTCCCTAATGAAGGCCCTATAACACATTGAGGGTGATTTACTAAAGTCAAATAGACTGTGCACTTTGCGATTGCAGTTGCACTCTGCAAGGGCATTTTCTCCAGAGCTTAGTAAATGCGGTGAAGTTTCACTTTGCAACGAATACCCAATCGCATGCAAAAAAAAAAAAAAACAGCATTTTTGCTTGCACCTGATTGGATGATGGAAGTTAGCAGAGCTTTACCTTATTAAGCTCTGGAGCAAATGCCCTTGCAGAGTGCAACTGCACTTGCAAAGTACTCAGTCTATTTGCCTTTAGTAAATCAACCCCATTGCTGTTCTGATGTTTTATAGAAAAACGGGTGGTTAATAAAAATTGTAAATCTAAACTGGTGCCTATAACAACCAAAGATCATCTTTTATTTTTTCAGCTTAGAAAATTAAAATGTAAAAGCGGTGCTCCAGTTGAGACAAAGTTGGGACAAAATGTGTCTCAGACGTTTTTTTTTAATTCATCACTATTAGCTAGAACAGCACTTCTGAAACTTTTTTTCAGTCAATGCCTGCTTTAAAATTTTGCACCCCACTCTAAATTGTATAAAAATAAACTAACAGTTTTACAAAATGCAGCAACATCCATACACGTAGGACACCCAACATTAGAGGTGATTTATTTTTACAAAGCAAATACTGTACACTTTTGTAAACAGGTACTGACTAGTATTCCAATGCCCCCCCCCCCCATTCAGCTAATGTGACCCCAGTGCTGATGGAGAGGGGCAGGGGAGGGGCAAACAACATGCTGTGCAAGTGCCTGACATCCTCCTTATCAACCACTGATGTCACTGGTCGTTAGGACTCCGGAGGCTGGAAGGCCGTAATGGTGCACAATGAAAACCTGTGGCTTTGTGAAACTAAAAGGCAGGCTTGATCCACCCACTGGCTTGTATACAATGTTTGGGCAATTTTTAGGCATTTTGCCAAGGCAGGCGAGGACATCTGAAGGCACCCCAAGATGCCTGGGCACCCTGGTTGAAAAAGGCCAAGCTAGAACAAGCCTGTAAAATGAAGTAAACATTATTTTTAATGCAAAGATGCAAAGCTTTCCTTCTTAATCCCTGAATAATCCAAGCCCTTGTAATTCAAGTAATTTGACCCATACAAGTGGATGGGGCTGCATCCTACCTCACCCTGCAATTTCTTGCAATGCACACAGTTGTGGCACGGTGGTACAGCCTGTTCAGGATTAAAATAGGTTGTGAGCCATTGTGTTGGGAGCAGATCGCTGGACCATTGGTTCGGATGTGGTTTGTCAAGATAAACGAGATGCACCAGATGGAGACTTTGAGGGTCTCTGCAAAACATTGGGAAGAATGCTGTACTAAAACCTGATTCTATTAGATGGATTTCACATGTTCCCCCAAATATTCAGACATCAGGCAAAAGACACATTTTAGGACTTGCTTGACCCCGTTGAATTATGCGAGATAGACTCATATTCATGCAGTCACCTGGATTCCACACAGGGGTTTATTTGTTTTTTTTCTTCTTCCACCCAAGATCCTTTCCCCAGTTGTGGGCTTTTTAGGTTGTAGATTTGTGGCATGGAGGCTTTACAATCGAGAGCTTGAGGGGAACTTACTACTTAAGCCTCGTACACACAATGCGATTGTTGTATAACCGCACGTCCAACTTTTCTCAAAATTGGCTGTTCGTGATTTTGTCTAATGTACTGACGGTAGTCAAATTATCGTTCGACAAAGCTGAACGTAGTGACGTGTTACGAGAGTATAAAGAGGAAGTTCAGGTGAATGTGAATTGTGAATTATGGATTCAGATTTACACTTCCTGGATTCCGAACATGCGTGTTTGTACTTACAACTTTTGTTTGTCCAACTTCTGTACACGAGCCTAAAATAGGATGACGCCTTTTTGGGGATACAAAAGTTTTCTAGCTTGCTCATACAACTTCTGTTTGACGATAATTCAAAATCGCCTGTCTAATGGAGCGTACTAACGGTCGGATTATTGTACGAAAGTTTTCAGCCGATAATTGTACTGTGTGTACGGGCCAATACTATTTATGTCTTATGCTCTACACAGCCTGTGGCACTTGTTATTGGATGCATGTTACTATGTACTGCTTTACTATGGCTTTGGAGAAATCGCCTGGCCAGATCGTTCTCTGCTGGTATATAAGAATACGTTTTCTGTGTAAATTGGCTTGCATTCACCTATTGATTGTACCACCTGTGTGTACTTTCTAAAAAGTGATCCACTTGTCTGAATGAACCCCTAGGGTCCTTTCACATGAGTGGTCCGATTGGATCCACCTTTCAGTTTTTCAGAAGGGTCTTATTGGATGCTTAGCGCCAGTCTATGGGCAGGCAGATGTAAAGGGACATCCACCTAGGTGCAAAAAAAGGAATTCTTTTCTGTTTTTTTCACACCTAACAGATTGGAGGTAAAATTGTGTAAATGGGTTCACGTCATTTTACATGCTTGTCCATAGACCTAACATGGATTGGTTTGCCTTTGTTCACAAACAGGAGGAAAAACATGAAGATTATGGATAATCACAACAGTGAATTCTGTTCCTTTCGGCTCTGATTCAGTAGGGGTTCTGTCCATGAACCCCCTGCTGATTGGAACAGGGGACTGCCGTCTGAAAGTTAGGGCTCTTTCACTGTGACCTGCCTCTTTCCGCACTCAATCAACGTTAGGGCACATAGAAAACAATTTTTTCATGTAAAAGTGATACATACTTGTAGATGACAAAAATACATTTGTTTCAATAAATCAGGCAGAATTCAAACTCCCGAAAACACAAATCCCCATGGGCTACTTCCGAGTGCTAGGTTTTCAACCTTTTGATTGGCCAGTGGTGGATGACATCATCCTGCACATGTGCATGGAAGTCAGCAGGACTGGCCCAAGACATTTTGCTGCCTGGGTCCAAGAATGAAATGCTGCCCCCCCAAAAAAATTCACGCCCCCCCCAAAAGGCCCCCCACTTCTATTATTTTATATCATGATAATTCAAACTAAAATGAAATTTATCAGGAAGTCAAATTTGCATGCAACAGCACCTTGTCTATATGTAAAATGATATGACATACCATTATGTTCAATTTTAAGAAGTGTATTAAGACAGGCTAGGTCAGACAGACTAGGGTAGTATAGGGGAAGACTAGGGTAGTATATAGACAGGCTAGGGTAGTATATGGACAGGCTAGGGTAGTATAGGGGCAGGCTAGGGTAGTATATGGACAGGCTAGGGTAGTATAGGGGCAGACTAGGGTAGTATATGGACAGGCTAGGGTAGTATATGGACAGGCTAGGGTAGTATATAGACAGGCTAGGGTATTATATAGACAGGCTAGGGTAGTATATGGACAAGCTAGAGTAGTAAATGAGCATGCTAGGGTAGTATATGGACAGGCTAGGGTAGTATATGGACAGGCTAGGGTAGTATATAGACAGGCTAGGGTA
>BLSH010438581.1:867729-879960 GCA_018402905.1 Glandirana rugosa | reverse complement strand
GAAGGTCCCGGCCGGGATGGTACCCAGGGTCACCCAGGTAACCTGGGTCCGTCGTGAAACTAACCCCATTGTTTAAAGACAGGCTAGGGTAGTATATGGACAGGCTAGGGTAGTAAATGGACAGGCTAGGGTAGTATATAGACAGGCTAGGGTAGTATATGGACAGGCTAGTGTAGTATATAGACAGGCTAGGGTAGTATACGGACGGGCTAGTGTAGTATATGGACAGGCTAGTGTAGTATATAGACAGGCGAGGGTAGTATATGGACAAGCTAGGGCAGTATAGGGGCAGGCGGAGCCACCCGGGGCAGTTGTCATCATGACACACAAAACTGCTGGAAAAAAATCTTGGTCGTCAATTTGCTAGGTAAATAGAAGAGAAGGAGAGGCAGCCATGGTTCAATTTGTTACCCCAATCAAAGTGCTGCCTGGGTCCAATGGACCCACTGGGACCCATGGTAGGGCCGGCCCTGGAAGTCAGTCATTCTGGCTTGGTCAGAGTGTTCTGGGAATGAGCATGTGCAGTGCATTATACCAAAGATAATGAACTAATGTCAGCGCTTAACCATGATGCAATCTACAAATTTGTGTCAGTCAAAATTCAACTTATTGGTACAGACTCTCTTTTTCTTCAACATATTGTAGTAGAAAAAACATCCACTTCCTTGCAGCTCTCTCCAGACTGGGGCTCCAGAATTGTCTCTGATGAAGGGGCGCTGCCTTGAAACACATCAGGCATGTTAGTTGTTGGTCTTTGAAGGAAGCCTAATGGACAGATGAGGATGGCTTTTTTTGAATCACATTTGTGAGTACAATATTTTTATTTTAACCAACTAAAGATTTTTGGCAGGATCCCACCCTAATGGCCCGTACACACGATCCGAAAATTGGACGACAGATTGTCCATTCTTTTTTTTGCATGCTAATCTCAGATTGAATCGGAAGAGTTTACTAAAGTCATGAAAATTCTCGTATGACAGAATAAAAAAATCGGAAGTGATGTTGTGTGTTGTAGTGTATTTGTATTGTATTTTCAGGTGGACAACTGTACTGATTAAACGAAAATCGTACAATCTGGTATTGTACGAGAAAAATGTTTGTGTTTGTCCGATTGGATAATATCGGATGAACTGCGATGATCGGCTCTCGAAAGCTCTGTACTAATGATCTGATTATCGTAATCGCTTCAAAAGTGTGATTTTTCATCCGATTTTCGGATCGTGTGTACAGGCCATAAGTGTGTGTTATTGGAGAAGAGACATAGCATGTTTCTTCTGCATTGAATAGTTGCCTGCTCCTAGTTTTTGACAAGTTAGGTTTTTTTTCTGTTTTAATGTTATATTTTCCATATTTCACACTGCCCAGTTTTGAACTTCTGTGTTATCATTATTTTTTATTACACGGTGCTTTATATATTGTACATTCACATCAGTCCCTTCCCTCAAAGAGCTTACAATCTAAGGTCCCTAAAGCCCCGTACACACGGTTCGACGATCGCACGTACGACCGTGTCGAATCGTATGTTGGCTGTTGTATGCAGCATACTGACTGCACTACACGATCGTACGTCCGGGGAAAGAACGTTCAGGTGCATGTTATAAGCATCCAGCCATTCCTGACTTTGGAGCATGCGTGTTTTGCATGTACAACTTTGTTGTACCAACTGCTCTGTACACACGATACAACGGTCGTATGAGAGCTTGTTGGTACGACCAAGTTTTCTAGTCTGCTCATACAACTCCCTTGTACGACCGTCGTATGTTCGACTGTTAAAATCGCGCATACGAACGATCGATATCGATCATCACATTCATATACACATCCTAGCACTATTTTAGCCAGGAACTAATTAATCTACCAGCATGTCTTTGGGGTGTGGGAGGAATCCAGAGTACTCAGAGGAAACCCACATGAGTACAGGGAAAACATGCAAACTCTGTGCAGTGTCCTGGTCGGGATTCAAACCAAGGACCCCAGTGCTGCAAGGCATACAGGCTAACCACTAAGCCTGTTTTGTTCTTTCATGGGAAAGTGTCCATCCTATTCATATAAAACCACTTAAGAACGAGACTGATTTATAGAGCAAGGACTAGGAGGTATTTGAATGTGTTGAATGGGCTGACCATGAGCTTCCAAGTTTCCATGACCATTGTATGTACCACAGACTGCTGATAGCGATAGTACATGGGAATGCAATTGAGCCTGGGATAAAAAGAGTAATTGTCTTTTGTCATTTTTACAAGGAGGATTTAATGGAGGAGAAGGTATCAGCTGTGAGGGAAATTCCAAAGATAGTTGGCCAGCTATGTGATATTACCCCAGAGAATTCCCAGACAAAGTCTATGTGACAGGTTCTCAGTGGTAAATGCTCCTCCACAGAGGTCTGATGAAGAGGGATCTATGAGGTGTTTAGTGCAGGAAGGAATTCCTGGCATCTTTCAGAGACATTCAATGCGCAACTAACAGCCGTTCTTATCAGACATCTTCACGTTGGATTGCACAGTCTAAATGGTGTTTAGTCATATCGGTGCAATGATCGCAGGTTACGGAAAGAGATATGTACGGGCCTATTTAACAATGAACCCTGCTAACTTCTATGCTGGTGACACGATACGACCAAAACATCCCAGAAAAAAATAAATCTCTTTATGTTAAAATAAATACATTTTTTAGTTATGGGGTCTCCATTCCTCTAAAGGTCTCGTCCACATGGTTGTACTTAAGCATGCAACCCTTGTGATAGCAATAAATAGACATGTGCACAGCCGAAAAATGTGTTTTTTTTGGTTTTCATTTTATTCATTTTTTGTTTTTCAGATCATTTGTTATGATCGAAATTCGTTATTTTGAATGAATTCGTACATTCGGTACGCTCCATTCATCATTTTGGTAATTCGGAAATTCAGAAAAATTTGAATTCGGTACGTTCCATTCGTATAGGTGCGGTGTTCGCTATTTCAATAATTCGTGAATTTGGAAAAATTTGAATACGGTAAGTTCCATTCGTATAGATGCGGTATTCATTATTTCGGTAATTCGTAAATTCTGAAGAATTAGAATTCGGTACGTTCCATTCATATAGAGGCGGTATTCGCTATTTTGCATATTCGTAAATTCGTATTCATTACCTTCACTAACAGGCAGACAAATTTGAAAGGAAATTCCAAAACCTATAATTTATTAGTTTATAACTATTATTATAGTTTTTATTAATAAATAATAATAATAAAAAAACTATAATAATGGTGAATAATTCATTACGTTCACTAACAACCCCATTTGAAAGGAAATTTCAATACCTATAATTTATTAGTTTATAGCTATTATTATAGTTTTTTATTATTATTAATAATAAATAATAATAATGATAAAAAACTATAATAATGTTTAATACACTTAATAATTTAATTATAATAGAAATTATCTGAATGTTTTTGTTCTTTCTGATTTTCGTTTTTATTTTCGGACTTTTGTTCTTTCAAATTTTCGGATTTTCGCATTTCGGATTTTTGTTCTTTCTAATTTTCGTTCTTTTTGAAGTTAGTTTTCAGAAAAATTTGTGAAATGGTTCTTCGTTAATTCGAATTTTGACGAAAAACGAATTCGGAACGAAACAAATTGCACATATCTAGCAATAAAGGTAAAAGAAAAAAAATAAATAAATTGTAAAAAATGTTTTAAATAAAAAAAAAAAAATAAAAGTGCTCATATTCCTTCACAGGTGCACAAAGTTTTAAATCTTGTCATTTTTGTATATATTTACTTGACGCAACACCATATTTTACAAAATAATTGGGTAATTGTGTTTAGCATGTTAGCGTGGAAGAACCTCATGCTGATTATATTGTACTATTACTTACGTGGATTCAGCGCCCCCTCATGGCTGCAAGCCAAACTACTTCACCAGGGCCTCAAATATGGAAGGATAACGTCCTTTCACCGGCCAGCAGCACCTGTCCCGACACTGACTAGAGATTCATTTTGAGGGGCATAGCGCTGGGTGCTGATTTTCTGCCACCAGCTCTTCACCAAACATTTTACAGTTTGTCATGCTCAGCATGAAGTCAAAGAAGGGCGCCACCGCACATACTTTGAGAATCTTTGCAATCTGTAGTTCCAGGCCCCGGCCCGAGGAGGGTTTCATTCTGCAGGGGCAGTGGGCCCAAGATAGGGACACAGCTGCTTGGTAGGGTCCACCATGTGTCAAGTACACCACCTTACACACTTTGAGAGTCTTCACAATCCGTAGTTCCAGGCCCCCGGCCCTAGGAGGGTTTCATTCTGCAGGGGCAGTGGGCCCTAAGATAGGGACTCAGCTGCTCGGTAGAGTGCACCACGCGTCAAGTACGCCACCGCACACACTTTGAGAGTCTTCACAATCCGTAGTTCCAGGCCCCGGCTCTAGGAGGGTTTCGTTCCGCAGTGGCAGTGGGCCCTAAGATAGGGACTCAGCTGCTCGGTAGAGTGCACCACGTGTCAAGTATGCCACCACACATACTTTGAGAGTCTTCACAATCCGTAGTTCCAGGCCCCGTCTCTAGGAGGGTTTCATTCCGCACTGGCAGTGGGTCCTATGATAGGAACTCAGCTGCTCGGTAGGGTGCACCACGTGTCAAGTACACCACCGTACACACTTTGAGAGTCTTCACAATCCGTAGTTCCAGGCCCCGGCCCTAGGAGGGTTTCGTTCCGCAGTGGCAGTGGGCCCTAAGATAGGGACTCAGCTGCTTGGTAGGGTCCACCACGTGTCAAGTACACCACTGTACACATTTTGGGAGTCTTCACAATCCGTAGTTCCATGTCCCGGCCCTAGGAGGGTGTCATTCTGCAGTGGCAGTGGGCCCTAAGATAGGGACTCAGCTGCTTGGTAGGGTCCACCACGTGTCAAGTACACCACCGCACACACCTTGAGAGTCTTCACAATACATAGTTCCATGCCCTGGCCCTAGGAGGGTTTCATTCTGCAGTGGCAGTGGGCCCTAAGATAGGGACCCAGCTGCTTGGTAGGGTGCACCAACCACCCCACCTACGAAACCTCCATCACCGGCCACCACCGCTCCCTCTCCCAAACTGGCTGCTCCTTCTTACTATTACTTTACACTTTTTATCACTCTGCTACCAGTATGTTCCTTGAGAGCACATGTGAAGGCAGCACACCTGACCGGCCCTAATTCTGCCCTTCCCTATCCTAGTCTGAGTTCTGCTGTACAGGCAATTATACAAGGCTGATCGTAAGTAATTTAGGCATTTACACCAGCTGCATTTTAAAACACATTTCATTATTATCTAAATTGTACAAAACTGCAAATTCATCATTTTTAGCACTTATAAGAAATATAGGAAAGTACGAATGTTCTCAGTAGATTATCTGACACCAGATAATCGCGGCTGTTTTCACGTGACCCGTAGAAGGTTTATAAGTCAATCATCAATTAACTTTTCTCGGATCACCTCTTAAACTTTTTCTGCGTAGACAGAATTGTGATGAAGTCATCAATCGGGTCAGTGAAAGGTTTATGTCTCCACGACTTGTTAAAAGCAAAATATTTTAAAGGAAGCCAATGTCATTAAATTTTGTCTATCTGGTGGGAGCACTCAATCAAAACAATGGAAAATGTTATTTTAATGTCCCCTCAAGACTATTAGTTGTTAAAACAACATAAAATTCATGTTCATTACGGTATGGAAACACCCTGATAATGAAATAAGGGTTTCTGAGGGGCAGTGGTTGATTGGCGGCACTGCAGCAGAATGATTCACCCTCTGAGTGTTATGGCCCCTGACGTACCATGAGGCCTGTCCTGTCAATGTGCGTGTGCTGAAGCAGCAGCAGTAATCTCAGAGCGCTGACCGCATTACATCTGCCTGTACTCAGTGCCTGGGAGATGTGCTCTCTGCTTTACAGCGTGACTGCTTTATGGCTCACCGCATAACACACCTCCCTGCAATTCCAAGGGCTCTTTTCCTAAAGCAACATTACACAGATCTGCTCAACCGCTTCTTTGCTCTGGTTCCAGTGCATGGCTTTTAAAGAAACCTATCATGAATTAAAGCTGAACTCTGGGCACAAAAAATGTCATTAAAGCACAAGATCATAGGCGTGCTCACATAGGGTGGCAGGTGTGCCTGGGCACACCCTAATCACCCTGTACTGTGCAGATTCCCCCTGCTGCCTGGCTGCAGAGAAAGGGATGGGGGAATCTCTGTCCTCAGTCTCTTTCTCTGTCTCAAAAGGGAGACATCAGAAGTTTGTTTAGACCCCTGATATTTCATCAAAGCCTCCCAGCAGGGATCCGAAAAAAATTGTAAAAAAATAATAAAATATAATATTGTATAAAATAATTAAAATAAAAATAAACTACTGTCACCGTCCTCTGCCCTTCGGACATATACACACACACACTCATGTTTGTTTGCGCTTTGTGGTGCACACCCTAATGCAATAGACACACCTATGCACAAGATCAATTTAAAATGTTTTTTTTTAGATCTTTTGCTTTTAAGGGTAAAGGAGAGTCTTTTTGACCCCAGATCTCTCCATAATGAGGACCTGTTATCCTTATTTCCATTACAAGAGATGTTTACATTCCTTGTAATAGGAATAGAAGTGATAAAAAAAATGAAGGGACATTGTTAAAAATAAAAAGTAAAATAAGAAAAAAAAAAAAGCACCCCCATCCCTCTATGCTCGTGCGCAAAAGCAAATGCATAAGTCGCGCACGCATATGCAAAGGGTATTTGCACCACACATGTGAGTTATTGGCTGTGAACGTTAGAGTGAGAGCAATAATTCTAGTGCTAGACCTCCTCTGTAAATCTAAACAGTTAACCTGTAAAAATGTTTACAGCGTTGCCTATGGAGGTTTTTAAGTACCAGTTTTGGCCGATATATATTCTTTTACATATTTGTGATTAAAATATATCACAATCGATGTCTATTGATTGGTTTGCGCAAAAGTTGCCGCGTTTACAAACCATGAGAATTAATTTATGGTGTTTTTACTATTTCTTTTTTTTTACTAGTAATGGCGGTGATTGTTTTTTTCTCCTGGCAATTCTGAACAAGATAAAAGTGGTCTTAGCGGCGGATTCGCCGCGAGATCACATTTATCAGCGGCGGGAGAGGTGCTCCCCCTCACGCCGCTTTCCGGTCATCTCCGCTCCTTACCGGACAGCGGCGGAGATGATCTGATCCTCTCCCCCCAGTGTCCGGGATCCGACTGAGCGGCTGAAGCCACTCACTCGTCTCCATAACACTGCAGGGCGGAAATGACGTCAGATGTCATCTCCGCCCAACAGTCTTAAAGGGCCTGCTTTTTTTTTTGGTTTGTCATTTTTTTCAGAAATTTTTTTTTCTTTTTTTTGCATTTTACTGTAAATATGAGATGTGAGGTCTTTTTGACCCCAGATCTCATATTTAAGAGGACCTGTCATGCTTTCTTCTATTACAAGGAATGTTTACATTTCTTGTAATAGGACTAAAAGTGATCACATTTAAAAAAAAAAAAAGAACAGTGTAAAAGTAAAAAGCAAAATAAATAATAAAAAAAAAAAAAAAAAATTTAAAGCGCTCCGTCCCGCCGAGCTCGCGTGCAGAAGCGAACGCATACGTAAGCCCCGCCCACATATGAAAACGGTGTTCAAACCACACATGTGAGGTATCCCCGCGATCGTTAGAGCGAGAGCAACAATTCTATCACTAGACCTCCTCTGTAGCTCAAAACTGCTAACCTGTAGAATTTTTTAAAATTTGCCAATGGAGATTTTTAAGTTGCAAGGTTTGTCGCCATTCCACGAGCGGACACAATTTTGAAGCATGACATGTTGGGTGTCATTTTACTCGGTATAACATTATCTTTCTTAATATGGAAAAAAAAGGCCTAACTTTACTGTTTTCTTATTTTTTAACTAAAAAAAACTGAATTTATTAAAAAAAAAAAGCACGCTTGGAAAACCGCTGCGCAAATATGGTGTGACATAAAGTTTTGCAATGACCGCCATTTTATTCTCTAGGGTGTTAGAAAAAAATATATATAATGTTTGGGGGTTCTAAGTAATTTTATAGCAAAAAAAACTGTTTTTAACCAAAAAACAGGCTCGGTTGAGAAGTGGTTAATTACTTAACTTAATTAATGTGGCATGACAGAAACACAAAGGCAACAGTCTTTCCCTAAACTAGTTGCTAACTCATGCTTGTGGCTGCCCCAGCATACCTTCACAAGATAGAATCCATAATGGCAGTATCTAGGATTGGCATCTTCAGGGTGGACTGCAAGTCCCAGCAGCCCCCCAAGGCCGTAGAAGCATCCTGAGGATGGAGGTGCATTGGTTGAGATTGCAGTTTTGTCATTTCCAGCAGGCTAATAAGATGGCGTGCAGTAATGACAGCAGCAGCAACCTCAGGCTTCTTAACTCCCCTTTCACGTCCCTGAATCAAAACCCTGCCACACTTTTATAGCACAGGACCAGAGGAACCCAAGGAAGCCTGCCCAAAAAAAGAACTGGGAAACATAGTTAACACTAACCCTCCCAACTGGGGCAGCCTAAAACTCAACCTGCCTACATGTATTTTAACACACATTTTTTTTTTCAATAGAAAAACGTTGCTACATGTATTGACATTTGCACAGAATATAGACAGAAGATACAGATCTGGAAGAGTCAATCACAGTTCTGGAGAGTGCTGTCTTATATCTGCCGGTAGCCTAACACCCGCTCTTTTAAGTCTAAAACTGTAGTGAGGGTTTTTTTGCAGGAAATTCGTTAAGCTAAGCAATTTTTAGACTTTAGAACCACTTTATCGTGAATCTATAGCTGCAGGTACCATGGAGCAATTCCTACTCAAACTTCAAATCAGAAGCAATGAAGTGTCCAGGTCCTTCTCCTGTGATCTTTGAGAAAGAATTGCTGCAGCTACAGAAGTCAGTGAGATATTGTTTTAAATCTGAATTCCAGGCAGATGTAAAATATACAAATGAATGCAACTGGGAGAGGAGGAGGCAGCACAAGGAACCAACCAGTTGTGTTGCAGTGTAAGGAGCATGCTGATAGGAGGAGAGAGCAGAGTGGCGGGAAGGTAAGCTCATCAGTGTGCTGTTCTTGCTTTCCTTTTCTAGGCCCAGGGTGGAGGGAGAGAGAAATCAGATATTAGGCTCTGCTAGATTGGGCTGTGCTGCATGCTAGAGCTGTGTAACATTTAGGACTGGGTGGTGAGGTTTACAAATTATTTGGCAGGTAAAGCAACTATCATATACAATCTGCCCTTTATCCGTGTGTTTAGCTGTTTGATTTCAGCTTTAAATCTACTGCTTAAAGTGACACTAAACTCTGCATAATAAATTATATTCAAGTGTTCATTCCTAACTCTATTGGTCTCAGCCTCCTCCATATCTCCAAATTCTTTTTTTTTTTTTCGCTGCTGTGATTCTACTTTCTGTTAGAGGGTGGTGGCTACATTGGTTCTCCATGCTCTCTCTGTATGTAGAAACGTAGCCACCCTCTCATGCTCACTCCTGAGATGTACTAGGACTATGGGATGTGTAGTGTGCATAGAGCAATGCTCATAACTGAAAGGATATCCATTTTGTATGTTAGGGTTCCACTTTAAATATCTGTTAGTCTGGTTTGTTTCTGGCCTTATCTTGAGAAAATGTCTTTTGCTAGGTTCACATGAAATAGCTGAGGCCAGCTAATCACATAATGAAGTTCTTGTATTCCGTATCAATATTCTGCAGCTAGTGTACCCTTTGTATCTTGTAACAAAGGACACCTGTTTTTACCAGTTTCTACTGCTTGATGATGTACGCCATTTCTTGAATGATCTGTGACGTGTACCGCCATATAAAGGGCGCCTCCCAATGCGTCACAATACACACAATTCCCTGCTTAACTATCGTTCTGTGTGTGTCTTTCTTATC
Organism: Glandirana rugosa; assembly: GCA_018402905.1. Taxonomy (NCBI): domain Eukaryota; kingdom Metazoa; phylum Chordata; class Amphibia; order Anura; family Ranidae; genus Glandirana; species Glandirana rugosa. Next base: position 870,043 of record BLSH010438581.1, on the reverse strand, counting down.
TATGCATATTATCTACAGACATGTCTGATAATCATAAAGGTGCCTGTCGGAGGTTCAGGAGCTAGCCGAGGATACAGTAACCCCTTCCTTTCAATAACCACAACTAATGTGCACTGATCTTTCCAAACAAACAGAAGCGAGAGGGAAAAGGAGATGTTCAGGAGCTCGCAGAGAATGTACCAAGCTGGCATAAAATACAGTATGAAGCAATTTCATGAAAAGTTGGTTTTTGGAGAATGAGGATACTGTTTAGTGTCACTCTAAGAATAAGTAAACACGTAAATGCCCATAGTCTGGCCACGGGTTGACTTTAAAGCATACTAATAATGAAAGGAATATGGGGGTCTGCCATTGATACCCACCATCTGAAAATGCTAGTTGCCTGGCTACTATGCATCATTATATATATATATATATATATATTTTTTTTGTTCCAAACATTTTTTGTTGTCAAAAGTACAAGGGAAGGGGGCGTGACCGGAAGAGGGATGTGAGCGGACGCTTTCCTTCTGAGCTCCGGGGAGAACCTCTAATAATCCTGCCTAATCCTGAGAATCTGCCTGCTCTAACGTCAATCCTTCCCCGCTGGGTTGTAGCCTAGGTGGAGAGGTGATTAAATCGACCCATCTTATGCCCACAGTGGATGGGTCAGCGGAGAAAGAAGCAGCCGCCGCCTAGATCATCCGGCATGAACACGCGCTCACAAGATGGCCGCTCCTCTCCGGCCCCACGCCCGTCCCCGGCCTCCACTCCCGAGTTGTTCGGGGACGAAATGGACCACTCCCAGGCTTCTGGAGCCCCGGACCGGGACCCGCAGGAAACCCCCCCGCCAGATGCTGCAACACCCGCTATACAAGGAGAACAGCGAGAGCTCACGCTGGCGGATGTGATGACCGCCATTAAGGTAAACCATGCGGTCCTGCTGGGGAAGGTAGAGGAAATAAAACTGGACTTTACTATGTTGAGGCAAGATGTCCGCAAGATAAGGGAAAGGGTGGGAGAAACCGAAAATCAGATTAGTGCACTAGAAGACGTAGTTAACCCATTACCCCCCAAGATGGCGGCCTATCACGGTAAAATGCAGACCCTGGAGGATAAAACAGATGATATTGAAAATAGACTCCGCAGGAACAACTTGCGTGTGGTAGGCCTGCCAGAAAAAGTGGAAGGCTCTGACCCCCCTGCCTTCTTGGAGAGCTGGTTGGTGCAAGAGTTTGGCAGAGACTGTTTCTCCACATGTTTTGTCATTGAGCGAGCTCACAGGATCCCGGGCAAACCCTTACCCCCGGGTAACCCCCCGCGCCCAATGATTCTACGTCTCCTAAATTACCGTGACAGAGATGCGGCCCTCAGGGCGGCTAGAAACAAAGATTGCCTCCGTATTAATAATGCTGTGGTCTCCCTGTTCCCGGATTACTCGGCACCAGTCAGGAAGCAGCGGGCGCAATTTCAAGTGGTCAAACAGAAGCTAAGGGAATACGCTCTTCCATATGCCATGCTGTTCCCGGCTCGGCTGAGGGTCACTCACCAAGGCCGGGCACATTTTTTCACTACCCCAGAAGCAGCCATGACCTGGTTGGAATCCAACCGCCATTCCCTGAGAGCATCGCCTCCCCCAGCCCCGACTTGAACTGTCCCTCCAGGACCCTGGGAAGTGAACATACAGATGGCTGGAGTCACCACAAACTTGACTTTTAGACTGCCTGAGATGTGTTATGTTTTTTGTGGACATCTGACCCTCTCCACATGTTGGGGACTTCCGGATATCACCTGAACTGTTCTGGCAGGTTCCCCCGTTCTTTTCCTTTTTTTTTTTTTTTTTCTTCTCCCCTGTAGGGGAAGGTTCTCCCCCAAGAGGACTCATATACAACTTCTTTTTTTTCTTTTGTACATTTCTTCTTGTTTCACCCCATTGCTACATCTTTTGACTGTGGTCACAGTACCGGTTCCTCTTCTTGTTTAGGGAATAAGCCCACTCTGAGTTTTTAATGAGCTGGGCAGGGGGTTTGATCCCGCTGTTACAGGGATCTATGTTTTTTCTTTTTGGTTCTTGTTTTTTCTGGGGGTTTTTTTTTAACTTTTCAAGTGCTAAGGCTCCCCGCCAAATTTTTTTTCACTGTCTAAAGCTTTGTGTGATTGATGGATGGTATGAATGTGTTCTGACTGTTGGCTGTATGATAATTAGTTTTCTCTGCAGATACCTGAACATGCCAGAAGAGGGTGCCGGTGTGGTAAGATATAAGGAATTGATATTAGCCTGTGTTTTATTTAATATCCGCTGTTATGGCTAAGGTGACTCTGATTTCATGGAATG
>BLSH010438581.1:837014-851511 GCA_018402905.1 Glandirana rugosa | reverse complement strand
AATTTTTTTACTGATGACTGCGGCTGCGAGTGATTTCGAGTAATTGCGAGTGATTGCGGCTACGTTTTACGGCTTTTTTTGCGTCCAAAAAGGGGCTGAAGCCCGCGCTGTCAAACGATTAAAAAAAAAGTATGTGGACACACATACTCCGGAATATGAGTTTCCATCCGAAGACGAACGAGTGGTGGGACAACTAGAGTCTTTCGCCAGGCCGACAAGTCCGTCACGACTACTGCGACCTTGACAACCATAGGTGAACGAGAAACGAAATCCCTTTGGCCGAAGGTTGTTCCAGATCCAGTGTCATCTGCAGTGTGAGCAGCGGTCGGTCCGGAGAGAACTGCGGGGAGAGCAGTGGAAGCCGGTTTCCCTAAAGCAAAGAGCAAGTGGATACCAACAGTTCCAGCGTCATCAGCACTGCCTGAACAGCCGGACCGCTTTCTGAGATCAACAGGGTGGTGAGCAAGCAGAAGCCTACCTTTGAGTATAAGGCCTCATACACACAGGTGTATGAAAAAAAAATTAGCAAACTGTCGCGCCCGAAGTCGGGGAAAAACCTGCGTTTTTTTCGGCATTTTGCATCGGCGTTAGTGAGCGTTAATGAGCTTTAGTGAGCGTCGGCGTCAGTAGTCATTTTTTTAAAAAAACATCCCTCTGCTATTTTTTAACCTGAAAACGCCGGCATCGAAAATGCTGGTTAGCGCCGCTACGGCGTTAGTGAGCGTTTTGCCGTTTTAGCATCAAAAACACCAAAACGCCACAGCCTCAGAACGCGCTGTTCCCGCGTTCTAGTTACAGCTCACTAACGCCGACGCCCTCTACTGTTCAAATACATCTGCGTTTTTAGGGGGCCATTGAATAACATGGAGAGCTGCAAAAAACGCCCGTGTGTATGAGGCCTAATTAGTTGTTTCTATACTTCCTTGTCAGTACAGACTCAGCTTTTCTAGTGGATTACAAAAATCCTGTGCACAGCTACTTCTTTAACAGTTATTATGATCTGAAGTCAGCAATCACTACCAAGGCTTTCTTCTAAAGTTCGTTCAAGTTACCTATTTGTGCCTTAAGTCAGGGATTAACGGACACAGTAATTCAGGTACCTAACTTTAGAACAGAACAAAGCTAGCAGAGGATTGAACTGAAATTCATTAATCGGATCCTTCTCATTGCAGATACCATTTCTCACATGATCAAAGATTAAGGTTGGGTCTCCTGGGGGAACTTTTTGAATTCGATCGGGAGATTTGAGTTAAACAATTGTTATTGGTTAATGATATCTGTGTTATATCACACTTGAACCTTTATAGAGCAATAATAATTTTTCTCAGGTTTTATTGAGCAGTATCAATATATATGATAGTTCATTCATCTAAATTGATGCAGTAATAGAGTGAATCTTTCACACTATCATCAATTATTGTGCTCATCTCATCTTGAGATGTCATATCATTCCTTGGACTATCAGATATGTGATTACGCTCTATTAAAGGAATAGCTAATATATTTCTGCACTTATTCTGTTTACCAACAGTGTCAAAGTGTGTATCTGAAATGTCATGTTGATATTTTTTACGCTCAAACAAGTTATCTACTGTTGCTTTAAATAACCTATTTACTTTTAAGAGCTAAAGCTCTAGATATTATAAGTAAATTCTTTAGAACTGAATCCAAGTGTGGTCTCTGTTACTTTTACAGTGTTAAGACTTATAATATTGCATAAAAATGAGTGAACCCAGAGTGTCATGGATGATGGAGGACTCTCGAAGTGGGGAGGACCAAGGGGGAATTGATTTCTTATGCAACCCTCTAGAGGGCAGCACTACACCTGTATTGTATGCCCATGTATTCCTATGGACAGGTGAGTGTAAACGGACTTGTGTCCATTTACACCTGCCTACCTCTGGGTCTAATTCGGTTTGCTAAAAAACTAAGAAGACCCTCTTCCATTTAGGTCGATCTGAGGTTACTCGGGTGTAGCAGAGAGAAATCAGGTCTTCTTACATACCAGCCAGGACTGTGCTGTGTGGACAGAATACAAATCCTTTGGCAAGTAAATTAGTGTCCTTTTGTGTGTTTCACCTGTATATATAGCTGTTTGAGAAGTGGTCAGGTATGACATAAAGACTGCTTTCTGGAGTTATTCCTTAAAGTGTTACTAAACCCAGGACCCTGCATTCCCTATTTCTGGTCTCCCACAGTACACAGAACATGGAAATGCAATTATTTTAGTAAATATAAACTGCTAAATACATTTTCTCATCAGCAGTGTATAGCAGTCTTGTGACTTCTATCAGTATCCGGCCGAGCACTGGTTGAAGCATGTAGGAGGAGTTTTAATTCTCCTCTGACTGTCCTATGAGGCTGCATGACTCCTGACTTTCTGTCTGGACAGTGCCCATTGGCCCAGTGCAGATCACATGCACCCACCCCCCACCCCCCAAAAAAACGGAAGAAAACAGCTCTAGCAATACACACCAAACTGAGCATGTGCAGAGTGCCTCCTAGGGCTCTGTTCTATCAGCAGATGAATTGAGGACAGTAAAAGAAGGGGAAGATCAGAGAGGACAGAATCAAACAGCCTTTTTACACAATGCACAGGATTGACCCCTTAGGTCCCACAGTGAGTATAACAAGCATGCTTTACTGCATATACTGACTGATTTTACTGTGGGTTTAGAATCACATTAAGAAGTGGTCAGGTATGACTTATGATTACCATATTGCAGTATTGTGCTGTTTTGGCTATTTGAAGAGTAACCAGACCTGATAATAGCAGTGCAGTGGAGTAGTATCAATACTCTGCCTAGTTATCAGGGGCGTAACGATAGGGGTTGCAGGGGTTGCAATTGCAACCGGGCCCCATGGTCCAGGGGGCCCATGTGCCTCACTTGTACACCTGGATAGGAGGGATGGCGGGGGTGGCATTTAGAGGACCCAATCTCCTCCATTTTCCTCTATCCAGTTTACTTGTCTTCTGCTGTTCCCAGGGCCCCTGTGTGCTTCCCTGGTCACCCTGGGGCCTGCTGCAGAACTTGTGAAAGGGTCCCACTGCAGTACCGTAATAAAGGGACCCACAATGGGAGTAAAGGGCCCCAGGATCAGTGGGAAGAGCGAAGGGCCCTGGCCAGGGTCAGGGGGCCCTTCATAATTTCTTGCACCGGGGCCCTGAAGGTTCTAGTTACGCCTCTGCTAGTTATATATTTACAGTTTACTGGAACTTCCTTATCTGTTTCTTTTAAGCTCTCCAGTAATTCTGAAACAGACTAGTTCTTTTAAATGTTAGGTCATATGCAAAGTAACAAAAATAGAAACCGGAACAATATGTTTGTACATACTCTATCAAACTTTAGCCACTTCAGCTCCGGAAGGTTTTACCCCCTTAATGACCAGGCCATTTTTTGCGATACGGCACTGCGCTGTTTTAACTGACAATTGCACGGTCGTGCAAAGTTGTACCCAAACAAAATTGATGTCCTTTTTTCCACAAATAGAGCTTTCTTTTGGTGGTATTTGATCACCTCTGTGGTTTTTATTTTTTGCGCTAAAAACAAAAAAAGAGGGACAATTTTGAAAAAAACAACAATATTTTTTACTTTCTGCTATTAAAACACTCCCAATAACAAAATGTAAAAGATCGAATTTCTTCATCAGTTTAGGCCAATATCTATTCTGCTACATATTTTTGGTAAAAAAAATCCCAATAAGCGTATATTGATTGGTTTTCACATAAGTTATAGCGTCTACAAACTATGGGATAGATTTATGGACTTTTTATTTTTTAATTGTTTTTAGTAGTAATGGCGATGATCTGCGATATTTAGTGGAACTGCGACATTGCGGCGGACAAATGGGACACCAAGTGACACTTTGGGGACCAGTGAAACGAATACAGCGATCAGTGCTAAACAAAATGCACTGTCACTGTTTAAATTACACTATCAGGGAAGCGGTTAACATCGGGGTAATTTAGGGGTTAAGTGTGTTCCTAGGGAGCTTCTAACTGTAGGGGGAATGTTGTGACTGGAGGAAAACAGAGATTCATGTGCCTGCTTAGCAGAAACACAAGATTTCCATTTAGCTCCCTCACAGAATGGGGGTCTGCCTTGTTTACATAGGCAGACCGCCATTCTGCCTCTCCTGTGAATGATCACAGGTGGCCAGTGGCCATCGCGGCCTTCAGACCTGCTGTGTCCAATCCAGCCTCCAGCGTGACGTCAATCGCTGAGGCAGAAGTAGCAGGAAGTGGCGCCGCTGGTGGAACACACACCACTGGCATCTGGATAGCAAGTTGATTGACGTCACGCTGGAGGCTGGACGAGGAGGTTCCTCTGTGTCTCACAGGCTTGTATTGGATTCCCCGGACGGTCAGCAGCGTGCCCTGTTGTGGCGCAATCTCCATGGCAATAGGCTACCTTTCCCAAGCTGTCAGTGGATCTTTTTGCCATCTTGCTCCTGGGCGGATCCTGATCCAGACTTGTGTAAATCCAAGGTAGAAGTGTTGTGTTTACACCCACTGGGCTCTGTGATCAGCCTATCTTTTAAAGGTTGACCTTATACTTTTGAGCTGTGTTTTTAATAACCTATTGGCCAATTGACCACTTTTTAAAGTTTATATGGAATCTGTGGCACATTTATTATTGTGGATGTAAGTGCTTCAGGAACTTTGCAGCTTTTCTATTATTCACACTCCCAAGAATCTTCCCAGCAGCTGTGATCTACTATGTGATCATTTCTTACCTTAGGTCTTCATTGCACTTCAGCAGGCGCCTGGTTTCAGAGCGCGTGTGACGGTGACGTCACCGGCTGCATCTACAGTAAATATCTCCTATACATATTTGCATTATCTATTATCTAATATTTACAGTATCTATAGGTAAGCCTTACTATAGGTTTACTTATAGCTAAAATTCATGCATAGGAGTTTACTCCTACTTTAGAGAGTATGTAAAACAAACACTTCATATTCCTGATATGTTCCTGCTGTACCATGTACTTGTATGAGAAAGTCTCCTGTTCTTTTTGTATGACTTCCTTTGTGTGAAATCCCTGGTGTTCCTGCCAGTCCCCCTGCTTTCCTATTAAAAACTGACCACACTAAGCAGGAGAGCACATTGTCAGTTCTCTATCTATGCTCTCCTCCAATGATTAGATTTATCCTGACATGCCTCCCCTGCACAGTCATTCACTGGGAAGCTCAGTGTAGGGTGACCACGTGTCCCGGATTGCCCGGGACAATCCCGCAATTAGCAGGTCTGTCCTGGGTCCCGGGGACAATACAGTGTCCCGGAATGAAATGAGGACACTCTCAGCGCGGCCAGTCAGCTTAGCTATCACGTTAGCAATAGCATAGATTTCCACCTATTGAAGACTGGTTGCTAGGGCCGCCCCGCTTGGCGTCTAGCAACCAGTGACGTCACACAGAGAGCGCGGGCCGCCTGCCCTGTATACCCAGCGCTCCTGCTCCTCCCACTGCCAGTCCTCTGGTCCACCCACCTCCGAAGGAGATCCTGCCGCCGCGGCACCCAGTCTGAGACCAGAGACTGAGGCAGAGCAGAAGAGAGCGTCTTTGGCTCTGCTGCAGCGCTGCTCATCCTCTTGCTGCTGTCCCCACGAGTCCCGGTCCCGGCGGGGCATTCTCTTCTCTGCAGTCAGTCGGCTGGCGTTGTCCCAACTCCAAGCCTCCTCTCCTCCTCCGGCTCCGTCCGTCCGCTCCTCTCCAAGTGAGTCTCTCTCTCCTCGAGGTCCTTTACAGTGACACTGCAGTGCCTTATTCATTGTAACTTCTTAACCTGTGATTCACCGCCTGCTGTGCCTTATACACTGTTCAGTGCTGTGCTGTAAACCTGCTCTGCACCTTGCACTGCGGGTTTACTGAAAGAGAAAGTACAATTCTTGAATAGGTGTGCATTATACTTATTTCAGGTACTTATACTGGGATTTTTCAGGTGCAGATGTATTCCACATGATCACTTATTATAAGAATGCTTTCTAATGAGGCATAGTGTGCATGTGGAATACATCTGCACCTGAAAAATCCCAGTATAAGTACCTGAAATAAGTATAATGCACACCTATTCAAGAATTTGAACATAAACAACATAGGATGTGATGCCATATAACATCCAACTCCAGAAAAGTAAAAAGATCCACCCTTGCAGTGCTGGAGGAGAATAACCCCTTTCACATACTTGTCTCTTTGCCCCAGCCAACTGCAGTGCTCTCCTCCTCCCTCCAAAATCTCAGCTTCATTGCATTAACCCTGTATGGTGCAATGAGAAGGCTGGCCACAGCCACTCACAACTTACACAGCAGCTGCAGGGGACAAGTCACTCAAATTTTGGTTTATGTAGTAATAGAAGTATTATGATTTGATCATCCTGACACCATATCAAGTATGGTGTGGAGATGATTAAAGTGCTAACATCAGCCTTTTGTCCAAAAAAATCATCCCTACGGCCAAATTCCCCATCAACCCCCGAACTACATTCATCCACCCCTCCCCCCCCCCCCCGGTCCTTGGCAAAATTGTCCCTGGATGGCACATTGGAAATGTGGTCACCCTAGCTCAGTGTGCTGCTGCTGCTTTTGCTCCCCCAGCTCTTATGCAGCTGAGAACAGTCACTTTAAAAATATTTTTTCCCTTTTTTTTATATATATTTTTTTATATCTATACAAAAATTGCCTTTCATTTCTATTTAACCCCTTCCTTACCCGGCACTTAAACCCCCCTCCTGCCCAGACCAATTTTTGGCTTTCAGCGCTGACGCATTTTGAATGACAATTGCGCGGTCGTGCGACGTTGTACCCAAATAAAATTTGCGTCCTTTTTTTCCCACAAATAGAGCTTTCTTTTGGTGGTATTTGATCACCTCTGCATCATTTCTGATCGCCGCTATAAACAAAAAATGAGCGACAGTTTTGCAAAAAAGAACAATATTTTTTACTTTTTGCTAAAGTACAAATCCATTAAAAAAATTATTCATCAGTTTTGGCCGATATATATTCTTCTACATATTTTTGGTAAAAAAAAAAACCGCAATCGGCGTATATTGATTGGTTTGCGCAAAAGTTATCGCGTCTACAAACTGGGAATTGATTTATGGCGTTTTTATTATTATTTTTTTTTTTACTAGTAATGGCGGCGATCTGCGATTTTTATCGGGACTGCGATATTGGGGCGGACATGTCGGACATTTTTTACACTTTTTTGGGACCAATGACATTTATACAGCGATCAGAAATTTAAATGTCCATTGATTACTGTGTAAATGTCATTGGCAGTGAAGGGGTTAACCTGCAGGGGGCAGTGAAGGGGTTAAATATGTTCCCTGGGTGTGTTCTAACTGTGGGGGGGCAGGGCTGGCCGGGACATAACAGATCTAACTGATCCCAGTGACAGGGATCAGTAGATCTGCTTGTCCCCTGTCACAGAACGGGGAACCGCCGTGTTTACAACGGCGGTTCCCCCGTTCTGAGGCTCCTAAAGGTGATCGGCGGGTCTCGGGCGGACTTGCTGCCGCCAGGGGGCGTGCCTGGAGCGTGCGCAGTGGAGGACGTCCATGGACGTCCTCCGGGCATTTCAGGTCCGCGCTGGAGCCGTACTTCGGCTATAGCGCGGACCTGGAGTGGTTAAAACTAAACGGGTTATTTTACAAGGTGAGAGTTTACTTATACTTTAATTTCTTCAATCATGATATTGTTTCTAAAGGAGTTGTAAAGGCAGAAGGTTTTTATTATCTTAATGTATTCTAGGGGCTCTGTGTCTGACTGGATACACAGAGCTCTGACTTGGCTTGGGTGCCCCCATAGAAAGCTGCTGGCTGTGGGGGCACTCGATAGGAGGGAGGGGCCAGGAGCAGCAAAGAGGGACCCAAGAAGAGGAGGATCTCTGTGCAAAACCAACTGCACAGAGGAAGTAAGTATAACATGTTTATTATTAAAAAAAACAAAAACAAGACTTTACAATCACTTTAACCACTTCCCGACCAGCGCCGTAAATAGGCGGCGGGCGAGTTTGAGCTGCTCTACCGGAACATAGCCTGCACCTGCAGGCTATATCCCGGTATCATTTTTTAGAGCTGGCGGTCGGCTATCCAGGGGTAACGACCGATCCGGCACCGGGAGACCAGAGCGACGATCTGGCGCGTCCGCCGGCTGGAAGGAGACCTGACAGAAGCCGTAATCGGCTCCGATCGGGTCTCCTTCGGCAAATTCTGGAAGCGACATCACGACATCACTTCCGGTTTACTCGGCGGTTAATGGCGCCAATTTAAAAAAAATGACAGTATTCAGAATCGCCATTTTTGGCAATCTGAATACTGTGAAGTGCAAAGGAGGGATGGGGGGGTCTTTTAGACCCCCCGGCCCTCCAAAAAGAGTACCTGTCACCATATATTACTATCACAAGGGATGTTTACATTCCTTGTGATAGCAATAAAAGTGATCAGATTTTTTTTTTTAAAGGAACAGTGCTAAAAATAAATAAATAATAAAAAAAAAATTAAAGTACCACCGTCCCCGTGAGCTCGCGCAGCAAAGAAAACGCATACGTAAGTCCCGCCCACATATGAACACGGTGTTCAAACCACACATGTGAGGTATCGCCGCGATCACCAGAGTGTGAGCAATAATTCTAGCAAAAGACCTCCTCTATAACTCTAACCTGGTAACCGTTAAAAATTTTTAAAGTATTGCCTATGGAACTTTTTAAATACCGGACTTTGTCGCCATTCCGCGAGTGCGCGCAATTTTCAACCGTGTCATGTATGGTATCTATTTACTCGGCGTAACATCCTCTTTCACAATATACAAAAAAATTGGGCTAACTTTATTGTTGTCTTATTTTTTAACTCAAAAAAGTAAAATTTTTCCAAAAAAAAATCGCGCTTGAAAGACCGCTGCGCAAATACCGTGTGACAAAAAGTATTGCAACAATCGCCATTTTATTCTCTAGGGTGTTTGAAAAAAAATATATATAATGTTTGGGGGTTCTAAGTAATTTTCTAGCACTAAAAAATGTTTTTAGCTTGTGACCACCAAATGTAAAAAAGTGGCCCAGTTGGTAAGTGGTTATGAGCAAGTTCACACAGGGGCGACTTGTCAGGCGACCTAGTCGCCTGACAAGTTGCCTCCATGTATTGCAGTGGAAGCATTCTAATAGTCGCTCCGGCTTAGAAAAAGGTTCCTGTACTACTTTTGGGGTGACTTCAGGCGACTTGCATTGACTTCTATGACAGAAGTCGCTTGCAAGTCGCCCCTGAAGTCGGATCGCCTTTGTGTGAACCGGCTCTAAGTGTTCTAAAGAAGAAAATGATTGGTAATACATAACATTTTTAGTGGAGAGATATTCCCTAGAGAAACCACAAACACTGCCGATGTAAAGGCCAGGATATTTTTGCTGGATATGTGGAGTATTGCCTGACATTTTATGAAAACTATGGCAGAGAAAAATATATTGAGGCTAATTCATGACTACTGGAGTTCTTTTGGCATATTAGAACAAGTATTGGGCCTCACCCACACTGGGCAAAAAAAAATGCTGTTGCTACAGGCTTTTGGCGTTTATTTTTTTTTCTGCCAGAGATTCTGGCATTTTTTCATGCACCTAGTGTGCATGGAGTCTTTAATTGGCTAGAAGGTTAGATGTAAGTACAGTGTATTTTATAGTCAGAGCCATTTCAAAGCTGGACACAAACAGCTGAATACATTAATGCTTTACCTGCCAAAGCATGTGTATTTCTTTCCATCCAGTCCTGAGATTTACACAGGTCTGCCACACAGTGAAAGAAGGAGCAGCAGACTGGTAAGGTCATTTCTCTGTCACTCTGCGGTCTCCTTCCCTGAGCATGTGCTGCACAACTGTTTGGCTCCTTGTGCTGCTTCTCCCTCTCCCAGTCTGAGCTCTGCTGTACAGTGGCTTGTAAGAGGTTGATACCAAATCAAACTGGGGTACTTACACATACCTCCCAACTTTTTGAGATGGAAATGAGGGGCACCTATTGGTAAACGTATGTAGGCATAGGACACACCCCCGTCACACCCCCTTAAAGGAGAATTATACAAAGAAAAATGATTAGTTAAACCCACAAGTGATTTTTTTTACCACTACTATTCCTTTTATATTTACAAATGCAGCAATTTAGAAATTGGATGAAAGGTTTAGCACTGGGAAACACTTTCTGAAAGACAAATAGTGCATTTTATTTACAACTATATAGATCAGACCAGAATGAGGGACAAATGAGGAGCAAGGACGGACTGAGGGACTTTGTTCCAAATCAGGGGCAGTCCCTCCAAATCAGGGACAGTTGGGAGCTGTACTTACACTGTGTGCACTATAAAAAAATGCATATAATAGTGTGTTATAGGGATGGGCCAAACACCCCCCTGGTTCGGTTGGCACCAGAACATGCGAACAGGCAAAACATTTGTGCTAACATTCGAACACCGTTAAAGTCTATTGGACTTGAACATGAAAAATCTAAAGTGCTAATTTTAAAAGCTTATATGCAAGTTATTGCCCTAAAAAGTGTATGGGGATCTGGGTCCTGCTCTAGGAGACATGCATCAATGCAACAAAAAGCTTTTAAATCGTTGTTTTTTCAGGAGCAGTGATTTTAATAATGCTTAAAGTGAAAAAAATAAATAAAAATGAAAAATTCCTTTAAATAATGTGCTTGGGGGTCCCCTTAGTCTGCCTGTAAAAGGGCACACCTCTGTGATGTTTGCCAGAGCAAAATTACATTTCCAAAGGAAAAATTGTAATTTATTATCGGGGCTGTAATGTATTGCCGGCTTTCGGAAATATACAAAAGAAATCACTGAAAAAATTTACGTGCCCCCCCCCCCCTCCCCCAGTCCATACCAGGCCTTTCGGGTCTGGTGTGGATTTTAAGGGGAACCCCACACCAAAATTTAAAAAAAAATTGCAGTGGGGTTCCCCCTAAAATCCAAACCAGACCCTTATCTGAGCATGCAACCTGGCCGGCCAGGATGGAGGGGGCAAGCGAGGCCCCCCCCCACCTGAATCGCACCAGGCTACATGCCCTCAACATGGGGAGTATGGGTGCTTTGGGGCAGGGGGCACATGTTGATGGGGACAAGAGCCTCTTTCCCACAACCCTGGGCTGTGGTTGTGGGGGTCTGCGGGCTAGGGGCTTATCGGAATCTGGGAGCCCCCTTTAATAAAGGGGCCCCCAGATCCCAACCCCCCATGTGAGTTAGTATCGGGTACATCGTACCCCCACTAATTCACCGAAAGTGTCAAAAAAGAAAAAACCACAGGAGACAATTAGGGACTTTATTAAAAAATAAAAATAATTGTGTAATCCATCATCAACCACGGCGCGCGACGGACCCGAAAAAAAAGCAGCAACAGCTCCTCCTCAATGGGAGGACTTAAGCCGACTGAGCTCGGTTTGTTGTGACAGTTTATTTATATGACAGGGCAGGGCCACTCGGTGACATCGTAAACTGTCAGAGTAAAAAGCGTGCAGATGGCGGGAGGAGCTGTGCGCGCAGTGCATTATTGTGCTCTCCACGGCGGCGAAGTCGCTGCGAACGCCCCATAATGTTATAAATTCGACAAACATTCGACAAACAGGCAAACGCCCGACGTTCGAATCAAACTTATGTTCTAATTTAACCGCGGGCCCATTCCTAGTGTGGTAATACAAAGCTGCCTGAATTTGAGTCTTTTATAACTGCCTGGTGTTCAGTTTTAGCCCTGGTTCACACCAGTGCACTCTGCATGATCGCATATGATTCGCACCGCAGTGCAGTGGCAAATCATATGCGATGTCCGTGCAATGCGATTTCAGCCATGCAGGTTGTATGAAAATTTCCTTAGCACATGCTCACAGGTGTCGATGGCCCCCTCTTAGAAAGTGTTGCATCTTTTCCTGCTACATATAGTTTATTATACTCCACAAAAATGACAAAGATTTGGGAAAAAACAAGATGATAACTGTCCTAGATGTCAAAACACAGGGGACCTTATGCATATGATATGGAGGTGCCCTAAACTGCATAGGTCCTGGGAGGGGGTAGTCGGGATTATCACTACAACCTTAAGAGCCTCATTAGAAACGGACATGCAACACCGTATATTGAGTGGCATGATGGGAGAAGGGGCTGCGGGGATGGTGCCGTCTGCTATACTGGGCTGCCTGTTCCAAGCTAAGAAGTTGATAGCCCAGAGATGGCAGTCGGCGTTACCCCCAACACTAGATGAATGGATAAAAACAATAGAGGAGAGGATATGAAAAGAAAAAGGGGTGTTTGTAAAAAGAGGCAATTTTTGTAAAAAGAAGTGGGGGTGTTGGCTGACTGTAGGGGATGGAATACAAAGCTACTAAAAGACCATATGTGGGAAAGAGGTGGTTGAAAGAGGAACAGATGGTAAATGGATGGGCAGTAGGAGACGAGTGTGTGGTGAACGAGCAAGACAAGGGAAGTCCAGCAAAATGAGGGATATGGGGGTATGGCGGGAGGGATAGATGGGTATGTGATACTCTGTTTTTTGCATTTCTGTAACTATTTATAAAAGCAAAGAAAATTTATTAAAGATTATTCGAGAAAAAATACACATTGTATTGCTGATATCGCATTGCATTCAGACCAAACTTGCACAGGACCCTTTTTTTGCCTGCCCCAGAATCGGATTGTGTGGGTGTTCATACCCATGCAATCTGATTCCTGTGCGAGTTTGCAGATCGCACTGCGATATGCGAGCTGACAAGGGGTGTCGTCAAAGGCGTTGCTAGGGGGTGGCTATTGGGGCTATAGCCCCGAGTCTGGGGCCCATAGCCCCGGGTCTCTTACAGGGTGGGTGCAGTTCTGCAATTAGCAGGTATGTCCCGGTCTGGAATGCAGACTGTGTATATATATATATACATATACATATACACACACACATACATACACATGTATATTTATTACTATTATTATTTATTTTATTACATGTATGCCCACTCAAGAGTAGGTCTTTCTTTACTTCGCTGCTATGGGCTCTAGCCCAGGATCTTTTGTAGACCTAGCAACGCCCCTGGGTGTCGTTAACAATGTATTGACACCTCCCTTCAGTTCGCAGTGGATTCGCTGGTTTCCCACATCACATCTATGTGAACCGGGGCTGAAAGTACTGGTGAACCCACTACCAAAAACTTACCAGTAACTCCCATGCCAAGGTCGGTGTAAAAGCTAAATTTTAGATATTTGAAAACCAGATTTCAGATTTATGAAATCCAGAATCCCAAAAGGATGATTCTGTTATTTTTGTCTATAAATGGAAGGATGGCTGCACTCTCTGGGAAGGTATTTTTAACACTGATCCATGGACATGGATATGGAGACTTGTTGTTCTTCTTTATTTTGTTCCCTTTCTTATTTCTCATTTCTAGTTTCTTTCATTTTCTTTTTTACTCTTTGCCTGGGTACTAAATAAATACTTCTGTTATGTCTTTTCTTCTTTTAAAGCAATTTCTCCTGTTAACTCAGCATATGTCTGGGATATTGGTTTGTATGCTCAGGCTTTGCTTCTAGTCATAGCAACCATGGAACTTAACAAAGAAAATAACAATAAAACATACAATTATAATATTTTTTCTTACAGTATTTGTGATGGGGTTATCTTATCTGTGCAGCCATGTCTGACTCTCAGCGATTCTATGGTCCAGCTTTCTCTACACTTTCCAATCTTTACGAGGTCAACTTTTAGGCTCGGTTCACACTGTGCGGGCTGGTTGTGGGAGTGGGAATCGCATCTGTTCCCACACCCACAACCAAATCGAACTGCTCTTAGCAGACACGCGGGGCTGCCATCCATTTTGAATGGCACCCCACGCATCTTAGCCTGTGGTGCGTTTGCGGGAAACGCAGGGAAATTGCATGGTCAAAAAGACCATGCAATTCTCCTGCCGCGCTTTTAAAAAGGTGTATGCGTCTTTTTTTTTTTTGTTGCAGAAAACACAGGCATGGCAGCCCATTCAAATAAATGGTCTGCCATGCCCACGCAAACGCTGGCCTCATGGCCTGCACTAGTCTCAATGTTTAGGAGATATGCACTGTATACGCTTGTGCCTGTATAGGCTTGCGCAGTCCCTCAAGGGTCACCACAGCCTAGCACTCCATCTCCAGCTTCCACCCCGAACAATTCCTCCCCAGCTGGGCTGACCCTGAGAGTATTTGAGAGGGCCTGACCCCTGCCAATCCAAGTTGGGCATTGGCAATGGTCAGGGCCCTCAGAATACTCCAGGTAGCTCCACCTCTCCTCCTACCTTCCCAGAAGTTTCCAGATTGTTCTTGAAAGAAGTGGGAGATCTCAGTGATCCTGCCTGTGAGTTATCCAGCTCTGCCTGGGTCACTCCCAAACCAAATTAAAACAAACAGGCCTGGCTGCCGCATATGTCACGTATAGAGGATTTGTAACTCTGATCACGTCCGGTACTCCGGTCGCAAACGCACCCGTACCGTCTGGTAAATAAACTTACCCGACGGT
>BLSH010438581.1:806758-832711 GCA_018402905.1 Glandirana rugosa | reverse complement strand
ACGGGGTGGTGTCAGCACAAGTCTAACCATTGTAGGACAGCCAGGCTGTTATTCCAGTACAGCCAGAATATTTGATCACTCTCGGATAAATGTGCTCTCATGCCTAGCATGGTTAGTTTGAAAAATGAAGGCAGGGGAACTGGCATGAACATCAGGTATGTCATACAAAGGCAGCAATGCAAATAAAACAAGATACTTTTTAGCACAAGTACATGGCACAACAGGCCTATATCAGGGATATGAAATATTGGGGTAACAAACACTTTAATTCCTATTGGCACCTCCACACAACTGCTAAAGTGGCATTCGTGTGAAAACGCACGGTGCTGTGGCACCATGCAGTTCAGTGCAACACAATTCTGAAAAAGGGCAGGGATTTCTGTTTGTGCATTTTTGGGGCATAGAGCAGCCCACCAAAATGCATGGGCTGCCCAACACATGGCATGTGGTCTCTGCATGGTGTGAACTGACCATTACAAACCTAAAACATACATCTTAAAAAACTTGCACTTAAACTTAAAGTGGATGTAAGCCCTTCCATATACCCAGTGAGGTGATATACAGAGATTAAACAAATCTTCCTGCATAAGTTGTGTCTGTTTATCTGTATCTCTCTCTTCTCTATGTCCATTCAAAGTCCAAAATGATAAAACTTGTCTATCAACATTTTTTCCTTGGTGTCAGGAAAACCTGTCAGAAGCGATTCATGCTGACAGCAGAGGAACGACGCAGCAGACAGAAATGACACTTGGACTGAGACAAGTACACACTATAGATGGATATGCTTTGTTCAAATTTCATGTCTGAGGTTTACAGCCACTTTAAACTTACAGCTTAAAAAACCTACAACTTAAAGCGTTACTAAACCCACAGCAGCAAAATCAGTCTGTATATGCAGTAAAACATGCTTGTTATACTCATTGTGGAAACTAAGGGGTTAATCCTCTGCATTGTGTAAAAAGTCTAAAAAACAAAACAGAAAGGGAGGCGCGCGCACCTAGTGCATTACCATAAAAATTTATTAGAATTGTAAAAAAGTTTAAAAATGAATACTCACAAAACCACAATGTGGTAGCACAAAGCCATAAAACCAAAGCGAGATGATGCAAATGGGTAGATGAAAGAGCACAAGGTGGGGTGACAGCTGACGCTTTTCGGGGGCGCACCCCCTTCCTCAGAGCTGTTGGTTTTATGGCTTTGTGACACCACATTGTGGTTTTGTGAGTATTCATTTTTAAACTTTTTTACAATTCTAATAAATTTTTATGGTAATGCACTAGGTGCGTGTGCCTCCCTTTCTGTTTTGTTATTTAGTATCTTTCGGATCACCCTGTCCGAGGGGGGCAGCACACATTTGGTGTTTTATTCCTTGATGCTCCGGTTGCCTTTACTCCGAAGGTCTTTTAGCGCTGGAAACAACTTTTTTCTTTTTTGTAAAAAGTTTGCTTGATCCTGTATGCACAAATCCTCCCCTCCCTGCACTGTCCCCCTGGACAAGTCCAGATAAGACAGCGCCTTTGGAGTCAGGCTGCACATGCTCCGTTTGGTGTGTATTGCTAAACAGGTTTTTTTTCCTTGTGTATATGATGTGCACAGGGCCAATCAGTACTGTCCAGAGGGTCAGAAGCAGTGGCGGCTGGTGGTTTTTTCTTTTTTCTCGGGCGGGGCGCAGCAAACAACCACCACCCGGTCAGCTGGCGGCAACCCCCCCCCCCCCCGTGACAAGACAATAGTGAACATTCGCTATTGTCACCATGCGTCCGGCGCCCTGCATGTAGATTAGGGGGCCGGACGCATGGATGGGGGGGTGCCCATGTGCCCCAAGTGGACGGGCCACCACTGGTCAGAAGCCTTGCAGCCTCATAGGACAGCTCAGTGCAGTGTAAAAACTCCTCCTACAAGCTTCACCAGGAACTGATAGAAATCACAAGACTGCTATACACTGCTGATGAGAAAAGGTATTTAGCTGTTTATATTTACTAAAATAATTGCATTTCCATCTTCTGTGTACTGTGGGAAACCAGATATAGTGAATGCAGGCTCCTGGGTTTAGTAACACTTTAAAAACAGCATGACAAAATGTGAACATGACTAGGAATATTAAAGATCTGAGAAACCTTGAGATACATAGGAAAACATGTTACAGTATACGGAGTGTATGGTGTACCGTGACAAATAGTGGGCATAGCCAAATTGCACACAGCAGTGGGAGTGGCTGAAATAAACCTGTGCATATTCATTGTATACACTTTTTTTTTTTATTTAACTTTTCCATAATGCTTGCTTTTCTGCACACAAAAGGTATCACTTGTCTGAGCTTACTCAGAAGAACTTGATTAAAACCTGTAAATGCTGAACACTAAAATAAGAAAAAAATGAATGGCGCATGAGAGGGTATCGAAACACACTTGAAACAACTTAAAGTTTATAAAGTCCAGGAGGCATACGTATGCAGCATTAGTGGCAGCTCCCTTGAGACCGAAACAGTCTCTGGAAGTACAAATGGGATAAAAAGCAAGGTGCGCCAAAAACTAAGTGCAGCAGGAGATGCAACAAATGGTATATTCAATTATAATCAGCCAAATGGCTGCTTGAACTTTTAAATAGATCAATAGGCATATCTACACACCACCATCCATCGGGGAGCTGTGGATTGACCACAGTATTATACTGTTATATGCCTATTGATCTTTTTAAAAGAGTAAGTAGCCATTTGGCTGGTTTTAATTACATATACCATTTGTTGCATCCCCTGCTGCACTTTTTTTTGGCACACCTTGCTTTTCTCCCAACTGAACACTATAATGTCAGAGTGACCAATGTGCTTTTATCAGTGCAGTATTCTGAGGGGTAGATGCTGCACTGTAGGAAGTTTTATGATTATTTTTAGGCCCCTTTCACACGGACGGATAGAATTCAGCTTTTAGCTGCGGATAGATGAAGTTATCTACTGCAGATATACTCTGACAATGCTTTCCTATGGCCCCCATTCACACTCTGCATTTACCAACGGCAGAACAGCTGCTTCTATCCGTTTGTATGAAAGGGGCCTAATTTACATAATTTAGCATGCCTCCAAACTTCAGGAGGTGGGAAAAGGAAAAAAAATGCAGCAAAATATGGATGTGGCTATGTTATGTTGAAAATTGGGCATGCCTCTTAAAATATTCCTTAGTCGCTTTATCACAATTGAGTGCTTCGCAGACACTCAAAAACATAAAGGATCTGTAACAAAAGACAAACAAAAAAAGAATATGAACAGAGAGCTAACACATTATCTGAGCTTACCCTAAAGAACGTCTTGCTGGGACACAGTGACTGGGGCTGTGCATGCGCTCAGGGGCAAGCAGCTGCAGAAGGGGATATTTTAACGGACGCTGTTTCGGTCAACGGACATTTACAAATGGGAGCAAAAATTACTGGCTTTTACAAACAGTCATAATTTAAGGGATGTTTGTAAACCCTGCTCTACTAACTACTGTATAATGCCTGAATAAAATATGGAACGAATAACATATCCATAGATACATTCATAAACATGTTTAAATAGCAGAGACATGTGAAAACTACTAGCAACGATTCATATGAAAACAGCACTTGCTATCTGTGCATAGGTGTGAAAGAGCTCTAACCCACTTCATTTGCAGAATTTTTGCAGAAATAGCAAGGAAGGACAGAAGAAAAAGGTTTTAAAAAACAAATTAAAGAACACAACTATTGCAAATAGTTTTATAAAAAAAACAAGTTAAAAGGCAAAGTCAAACGATTTGTCCACTGCACCAAACCGGTGGTGACCTTACCATACATGCATGCTTTACACTGCATCATTTCAGTGTTTCTTGAACTGTTGACTTTCTTTCCTTAATGTGTTGGAACTTGTCCCGCATTGATCACAGTTTTCTTAAACCAGGAGCAGTCTGACTTCTAATTCTGTGAGGGTCACATGCTTTCTGATAAGCCTTTATATGTTGCTGCATAGCTGAGTGGATATATGGTGGAAGCAACTATGCAGGCATGACTGGTCATTGTTTAACTTGTTCATTGCACTTTATTAAGGTATTTGGACGATGTCTGTCATTTATCTATGATCACAACTTGGAATTATCATTATTTTTTATGTATAAATATATATATATATTGATTGGGCATCATATTAAATACTATTTTGGGATCAGTGCAGCACTTTAGGTTTTTGTATCGTTTACATTGTTAATCCATTTTTTCTCTTTTCCTGCTTTCCACTATAAAAACGTAGTATTCCAACAATTCCCATCATCTTCTGCTTTCATTTCAAAAGACAATATTGGGGAAGATCGACTACATCGGGTGCACACACAAAGTTAGAAGTTGATGGTTAGTATGCATGGCTGCACCAGATTCTTTGTGCTCCAGCTTTAGTAAATTTCCCTCAATAAGTCATTGAGCTGAATACATTTTCATAAAAACTGGGAAAATAGTGGTATAAGCATTCTTGGTCCACCATTTGGTCTTTTCCTGTTGTTTTTCTGTGTTTCTATTCCATGCACATGCATTCACTTTAGTTCCTTCTGTTTCCATTCGCTGTTTCTTGCACTGGTTGAGAAGGACTATCGCGATGGTCTTCTACTGAACAATCTTGCTTTGTTAATTCTCCTAAAAAAAAAAAAGAACAAATTGTAATCATGTTAGAGAAGCAGGGCAGAAAGATCTCATATGAAGCTGGCCAAACACCTGTCAGTTTTCAGCTTTTAATGCCAAAAACAACCAAACTGATCAAGGCAACCCACAAACAACAATTTAGAACAGGGGTCTCAAACTGGCGGTCCTCCAGCTGTTGCGAAACATTAAGTCCCGTGAGGCATTGCAAGGCTGACAGTTACAAACATGACTCCCACAGGCAGAGACATGGTGCAACTTGTAGTTTAACAGTTGGAGGGCCGCCAGTTTGAGACCCCTGGTCTAGAGTTTCTTGCTGTATTGATAAAAAAATAAAACCTGTCAGTGATAGGTTTCGTGTAACTGTAAGGGCACTGTTGAAAAGGTCTGAATATCCCTGTGTTTATCCAGCCTATCAGACCGCAGCTATTTCTGTTATCCATATAATATACAGTATCTCACTAATGTGAGTACACCCCTCACATTTTTGTAAATATTTTCTTATATCTTTTCATGTGACAGCACTGAAGAAAGGACACTTTGCTACAATGTAAAGTAGTGAGTGTACAGCTTGTATAACAGTGTAAATGTGCTGCCCCTCAAAATAACTCAACACACAGCCATTAATGTCTAAACTGCTGGCAACAAAAGTGAGTACACCCTTAAGTGAAAAGGTCCAAATTGGGCCCATAGTGTCAATATTTTGTGTGGCCACCATTATTTTCCAGCACTGCCTTAACCCTGAATATAATGAAAGAACTGCACAACAGGAAACTAATAAATGAGGCTATGTGTACCTGCTGGTGAATAATCACAAATAGAAAATGGTGATAATGACAAATACTTAACCGCACTTAACAAACAAAATAATTAACAAAATAATTAGACCTACTCTCCCTTCTTTACCACAGAGGCTAGTATCTATTCATTCACTGGCTGGTACTCAATAGGGGTGCAATAACCTACAGGAGTAGAGTAATGCACCATACCCAATGCGTGAATACCCCTAAGAACCATATATGTCTTCCCAACAGTGAAATATGAAATGTAAACATACAGCGTGAGCCGCTGTACAGCTACGGCAATTCGCACAGCAGTGCCAACCTGCCACTATCAATCCATGGCAGGCAGTCGGCAAGCGATTAAACTCTCAGAGCAGATCATACCCAGAATATGGTGCAGTATGCAGTAAAATACACTTACAATGTGCAAGATAAAAGCCAGCATTCAAATGTTTCGGGAATGCCGATCTGAGTTTTACCTGCATCCCGGTATGGCAGAAGTGGCATGTCTCATTAGCCCCACTCTACTTACATTTCATCAGTGGCGTCTGACGTCATCAGACATCATCATGACCCCTGATGACGTCAGACACCACTGACGAAACGTAATAGTTCTGGGGAGTGAGCTGTGTGCATATATGTTGGTGGAGAGAAATCACGGCACTGATTTGGTATGGAGTCATCCTGGTGTTGGTGGATCTATACTTGCTGGAACTTTTCTGTTACACCTTGGATGAACACCACTTATAAACTATTCACTGGACATAATTTTCACTGGATATACTTACAACATAATAGTTTGCTTTAATAATTTTATACATTTTATGATTTCTTTTTATGGTTTTCTGCTATTTGTTTTTTACTGGACACTTTTGTGGATTTTTGGTTTATGAGAGCGCGGATTAATTTTGACATAAATGCAGAAACAAACACATTTTGCCACTTAAAAAATGAGCAACAAACACTGCAAAACAAGCAGTAAAATATGTGCAAACCAAAACATGCCAAAATGTCCCATAAGATACGTTGCCACATGTAGGGCAGCCCATTGAAATCAATCAGCTGCCCTTTGCAGGTTGCGGAAAAAAATTTGCCAAAAAACATGCGCTGCCACTACAATAGGGCAAATACTAGATGCGAATGGAGCGCCCGAGACAAAGATGTAAAAGTTGCAAAGGTGGATTTTATTCGGTAGGAAGAATAGTAAAAAGTGCCAACGCATTTCGGGGGTCAAATGGCATCCCCCTTCTTCAGGGCTATTGGAGACAAAAATAAAATAATATATACACACAATAAAGTCACATAAAAGATTCAGATGCAAACTATATATGCATGTTTTCATATAATATATGTTAAAAATTGATCCATCAAAATTTAAAATACTTTGATAAAACGTAGGAACATAAGATGCTGAAAAAAAAAAAAAGGATGAAAAAAACGTATGAAAAAAAATAAAAAAATTAAGAAGAGCGAATAAGATATAAAGTGTACAAAAATAAAAAAATAATAAAATTATTATTTTTTTTTGTTTTTTACACTTTATATCTTATTCGTTCTTCTTAATTCATTTTTTTTTTCAGCATCTTATGTTCCTACGTTTTATCAAAGTATTTTAAATTATGATGGATCAATTTTTAACATATATTATATGAATACATGCATATATAGTTTGCACTATCTGAATCTTTTATGTGATTTTATGTGTATATATATTATTTTATTTTTGTCTCCAATAGCCCTGAAGAAGGGGGATGCCATTTGATCCCCGAAAAGCGTTGGCACTTTTTACTATTCTTCCTACCGAATAAAATCCACCTTTGCAACTTTTACATCTTTGTCTTGGGCGCTCCATTCGTATCTGGTATTTGATCTTATATGTGAATCGACACGTCAAGTTGTTTACAGCGGTAGCAGCCCAGGCCCCGCAAGAGGGCGTACCATCAAAATTTCCAGATCACGCCTCATAGAGGCACTGGATATTGGGGATCTACCCCTATCTCCCTACGGACGATATCCCCAAACAAGGGATTGTGTTTCCAGCGCGGTCCACTTTCCATTCTTTGAACTACAATAGAGCGGCACAGTGGTGTAGTGGATAGCACTTTCACCTGGCAGCAAAAGGGTCGCTGGATTGAATCCCAACCACGACACTACCTGCTTGGAGTTTGCATGTTCTCCCTGTGCCTACGTGGATTTCCTCCGGGTACTCCGGTTTCCTCCCACACTCCAAAAACATGCTCGTAGGTAAATTGGATCCTGTCTAAATTGGCCCTAGTATGTGTATGAATGTGAGTTAGGGACCTTAGATTGTAAGCTCCTTGAGGGTAGGGACTGATGTGAATGTACAATGTTTATGTAAAGAGCTGCGTAAATTGACAGCGTTATATAAGTACCTGAAATAAATAAAATAAATAAAAAATAAAATAGGTGTGAATGAGGCCTGAAAGTGAAATTGGTGTGTTTACACAAGAACAATGAGGCTCCATTCACATTTGCGCATTTCCAAACTACACTTTGTTGCGTGTTTTGCAAATGCGCATCACACTTGCCTTGTCAATAAATTGTCAAAACCCTCTGCAAAACAAATAAGCTGGAGGAAGAAATTGCATGCGGTATGTGTAAATACGTCCACCTCCAAGTACATATATGATTTGTAATTTGACTTACTTTTCTTGCAGAAAATGCCTCTTTTACAATAAAAAATCACCAGTAAAAATATTATTGATCCAACAGCACCGCCAATAGCAACACGGCTCCTCTCATCCTGACAAACAGAATCCAAAGTAAGAGTTCCTTGCTTGTATAGAATTTGACCCGCTTCAGTGCACCTACAGGAGACGTGCCATTATTTACATGTATGTGCATAGAATATATACATTTTGTTAATCTGAGTAGCTGTAAATTGCACATATAAAATTAGTTATGCATAATGCTATTATGAGAGAAAGCTGTATTTGAAGTTTTGAAATATTATTTCTTACAGTTTACACCTCTGATGCCCAACATGAGGGGCAAGGGCCACATGCTCCCCTTAGGCATTTATTGTGTGGCCCTGGGGGCCCCTGCGGACAGTAATCTGTGTTTTCCTTACCTAGATGTTTACTCAGGTCAGTGAAGACAGTCTGTTATTTTGACTAGGTTCTAGTTAATAAGCCTTAGTTCAGACTATGAATCGCACAGGAAGCAAACAGCATTTGTGTGCAGTTCACATTGATTTACATTGATTCAGTGCTGTGTGATTTGAGCCCATTCATTTTGAATGGGCTCCAATTGCCCTAGTATGTGTATGAATGTGAGTTAGGGACCTTAGATTGTAAGCTCCTTGAGGGTAGGGACTGATGTGAATGTACAATGTATATGTAAAGCGCTGCGTAAATTGACGGCCCTATACAAGTACCTGAAATAAATAAATCATGCCAAAGTAATGCATGCACGAATTTTGGAACCACACTGCATCTGGATCAGCATTGTACTTTTGTAGAATGTGATCCAGCGCAGGCAAACGCAGGCAATGATACCCGCTGCAGATCGCAACGGCAGCACGATTTTAACGTGGTGTGGGAAACGTGCATGAATCTACTGGCTTCATGTAGAACATTATATATAATGAACAACCATAGCACCCACCATAACAGCAAGAACCTACTTTTAAGGCCTCATACACACAGCCGTATGTTTAAAAATAAGCAAAAGGTCGGGTCCGACATCGGCGATGAGCATTAGTGAGTGTCAATAGGCGTTTTTTAAAAAAAAAAAAATTCCTCTGCTATTTTTTAACCTGAAAACGTTGGCGTCAAAAACGCCGGTTAACGCATGGCGTTAGTAAGCGTTTTGCGGCGCCGGCGTCAAAAACGCCAAAACGTTACAGCCTCTAGCCGCATTCTAGTTACAGCTCACTAACGCCGCCGCCCTCTACTGTTTTTCGAGGGCCATTGAATAACATGGAGAGCTGTAAAAAAAACGCCCAAAAACGTGGCGTCAAAAAACACAGGTAATAAATGCTCATTGCTCAACTCCTAGCAATCACTGGAGGAACCCTGGGGTTTCATGGAAACATGGTTGAGAAAGGCTGCATTAACCACTTGCCTACTGGGCACTTTCACCCCCTTCCTGCCCAGCGCTGTCACACTTTGAATAACAATTGCGCGGTCATGCTACATTGTACCTTTATGAATTTTTTTTCTCTCACACAAATAGAGCTTTTATTTGGTGGTATTTAACCACCAAAAAATAAATAAAAGACTGAAGATGTTGAAAAAAAAAGTTTTCCTTAATTTCTGTCAGTAAATTTTATAAATAAGTAATTTTTCTATTTCACTGTTGTGCACTGATGAGGCGGTGTTCTGTCAAAATAGTCAATTTATCATGATCTCCAATTACAACACTTCCTGTTTCTGTAAAGTTTAAACCATCAGTAATTGGAGATTACAATGACTTTCTGTTTTTACATCACCGGCAACCATATACACTCTGGTACACGATATTATGAGTGGACATTGTTAGTCCGCTTCGATACTAACCAACTAAATGGTGACAACTTTTCCTTGTTAACCACTGTTGTATCAAAACAGCAAAATCTTTGTGTACCGGAGTGTACATGTTTACCGGTGTCAAAACAGCAAGTCGTTGAAATCTCCAATTACTGATGGATTACAGTAACTGGAAGTGACGTGATTGGAGATCTTGATAAATTGCCTATTTTGACAGAACAGTAGCACTGATAGGCTGCACTGATGGGCACTGTTGAGGCAGCACTGATTAGGTGGCACTGATGAGGAGGCGCTAAAATGCCGCACTGATGGGCACTGATAGGTGGCACTGATAGGCGGCACTGGTGGGTGGCACTGATGGGCAGCACTGATGAGCAGGCACTGATGGGCACTGAAAGGCAGCACTGACTGGCATCAATAATGGGCACTGATAGGCTGCACTGATGGGCGTTGTTGAGACGGCACTTAATGGCACTGATTAGATGGCACTGGTGAGGAGGCACTAAAATGCCGCACTGATGGGTACTGATAGATGGGCACTGAAAGGTGGCACGGATAGGCGGCACTGATGGGTGGCACTGATGGGCAGCATTGATGGGCAGCACTGATGAGAAGGCACTGATGGGTACTGAAAGGCAGCACTGACTGGCATCACTGATGGGCACTGATTGGTGTCACTGATGGGCACTGCTGGGGCTTTACTGTAATCAGGGCTGATGATCAGTTCCCTGATTACCTGTCCTGGTCTCCCCTGCAAGGAGATGCTGCTAATCGGCTCTCCTCGCCACACACTCTGTCAGTGTGAGGCAAGGAGAGCCGATAAACGGCATTTCTGCATTTGCATGTGACCAGCTGTGATTGGCGACAGCCGATCACATGGTTAAAGAGCCATGTCATCGGCTCTTTATCGAGATTGGGGTCGTGCCGTGGTGCGCGACCCCGCGGGCACACGAGAGCAGTCGTCCAGGGGCGCTGTCATATGACGTCGTCCCAGAACAAGAGCCACACTGCTCTGCAGTCATTTGACAGTGGGTGGGAGGGAAGTGGCTAAAGAATGTTACCCCAACACTTCATATTCGTGATATGTACCTGCTGTACCATGTACTTGTATGAGAAAGTATCTTGTTCTCTTTGTACTGCTTCCTTTGTGTGAAATGCCTGGTGATCCTGCCAGTCAGGACCATCTTTAATATTGATTGGACCCTGGGCAAACATTTTCTTAGACCCTCCCAAATTCACTTATCAACTATTTGCGGGCAGTGCAGGCTCAAGGGGCAGCTGCTTAGGGCCCCACAACAATGACAGGGCCCAGGGCAACTGCCCATTTTGCCCCGTGTTAAAGATGGCCCTGCTGCCAGTCCCTCTGCTTTCCAATAAAATATGACCACTCTAGACAGGAACTCAGCCTGCTTTCCTCCAATGATCAGACTTCTGCTCCCCACGTACAGGCTTTCACTTGGAAGATCAGTGTACTGCTGTTTCTCCTTCCTGAACTCCTTATGCAGCTGAGAACAGAGGGGATATAATCACTTAGTAAAAATATTTATGTTTTTATATGTATACACAAATTTTTTGCCTTTCATTTCTATTTTAACCACTTGCCGACTGTGCACTGTAGTTTTACAGCTACAGTGCAGGGCAACTGTGTAGAATCACGTATATATATATATATATATATATATATATACGCGATCTACGGGGTAAGGGACGCACTGGAATGCCGCTTCTGTTGTCATTATTTAGTAGATGACTGCTGGCACCCGCTGATCAGGCGAGGAGACAGACTGGACTGAGCTCTGTAAACAATGCAGAGCTCCGTCTTGTCATGGTGATGTGCGGGGTTTTGTTTCCCTGCAGAGCAAGGAATAGAATTCAGCACATCTGTTAGTGAAAGCAGCACATAGTACACAAAAACACCAGTTAGACACACGTTTAATTCTTTGATCACCTTAGATGTTTAGCCCCTTACCAGCCAGTGTCATTAGTGCAGTGACTGATACAGTGACAGTGCATATTTTTAGCACTGATCACTATATTAGTGTCACTGGCTACGACAAAGTGTCAGTAGTGTCTGATGTTCTGCCGCAAAATCGCAGTCCCACTATAAGTTGAAAAATTCCAGTATATATACTGGACGCTATAACTTTTGCGCAAACCAATAAGTACACTTATTGAGATTTTTTTTTGCAAAAAAACATGTAGCAGAATACACGTTGGCTTAAACTTATAAAGAAATTAGATTTTTTTAAAAAATGTTTATTGGATATGTTTTACAGCAGAGAGTAAAAATATTGTTTTTTGTTTTTTTATTTCAAAATTGACAATCTTTTTTTGTTTACAGCGCAAATAATCATAATAATAATCAAATACCACCAAAAGAAAGCTCTATTTGTGGGGAAAAAAATATATAAACTTTGTTTGCTAGAGCGTTGCATAACCACAGATTCTTTAATGTCCCGCATTTTCCGAAAGCACACCAAAAGTTCTACATGCTGCATATTTGGTGCGCTTTCAGAAAATGCGCCCAAAACCCTAGACATAACAGAATTCTATGGGAAACCGCGGGTAACCCGTGCTACAGCCGTGGGTATACTGTGCTGCAGTTTGACCGCAGTGTGAAGGCAGTCTAAGTCTATTGGATTTTTAAACACCTTGAAGAAGTACCCTGGCCGACCAGTCCCAGACAAATTACTTGATTTATCCACATGATTGCTACTGTTCCCAAATCTGTGGGTACATGTATTAGTCTGCAGGCAGCTTTTTATGCTCAGCATGTACAAGAACCTTCAAACAAGACTGAAATCATACTTTAACCACTTCCTGACCGCCCGCCGCACATTTACTGCAGCAGGACGGCTGCTCTGCACTAGATCACGTACCTAGTATGTGATCTGACACTTCCGGGACTTGGGCACGCGCGCCACCAGAGACCCACTTCCGCTGTGATAACACACAGTGGGAGCTCAGTGGTGTGTACTGCGGACTCAATGTCAGAGGGAGAACGGCGGTCTGCCTATGTAAACAAGGCAGACTGCCATTCTGTCAGTAGGAAAGACATTGATCCTGTGTTTCTGCTAAGCAGGAACACGGATCTATGCTTTCCCTTAGTAGAAGCACCTCACCCACAGTGAGTAAGCACTTGCTAGGAACACGTTTACCCTTTGATCACCCTTGTTCTTCACCCCTTCCCTGTCAATGTCATTAGTACAGTGATAGTGCATATATTTTATTACTGACCACTGTATTAGTGTCACTGGTCCCCAAAAGTGTCAGTTAGGTGTCCAATTTGTCCCCCGCAATATCACAGTCTTGATATAAGCCGCTGATCACCGCCATTATTAGTAAAATAAATAAATAAAAATATCCCATAGCTGGTAGACACTAACTTTTGCACAAACCAATCAATATTCAGTTATTGGGACTCTTGTACCAAAAATATGTAGCAGAGTACTTATTGGCCTAAACTGATGGAAAATTTGTTTACTGGATAGGTTTTATAGAAGAAAGTAAAAAATATTGATTTTTTTTTCAAAATTGTCAGTCTTTTTTGTTTATAGTGCAAAAAATAAAAACTGGTGATCAAATACCACCAAAAGAATGCTCTATATGTTGGAAAAAAACGGACATAAATTTTATTTGGGTACAGCGTCGCAGGACCACGCAATTGTCAGTTAAAGTAACACAGAGCCGTATCTCAAAAAATGGCCTGGTCATGAAGGGGGTAAATCTTACGGACCTAAAGTGGTTAAACACAAATGTGCAGTCTTTACTACTGTCAACATTATAGGCATAAGTATGGAAAGCATCCACAAGAAACAATAGTACATTATTATAAGTATTATGATGATTATTAGACAACATTAAAGCTGAACTCCTGGCACAAAAACATTCATTCAAATATATTCATGAATAGCCAAGAACAATGTAAATCTGTTTTGTGTGCACCAAATGCTTTTTAAAACCCAGATATAACCTTCTAAAAGTAGTAGTGCAATCATCATTGTGCTGCACATAGCCTATGCAGAGCAGACTTAAATATGAATGGAAAGTGGCGCTTACTCAAATCACAAACATAAGGATATAGGTTCTGCTCAAGTAAGGTGCTAATCAAATCAATAAATCCACAATACCAAGCGTGATGCAAATAATACCCTTGATAAAGACACGTGAAGTAGCCAGGTGACGTCACTTCCGATCGCGGCCTAGACTGGAAGTTTTGATAGATTGATGCTGATTACTGTTTTTATTGATTTAAGTTACTACTTTTATTAAATGACATTATACGAATTGCTACACTTTGGAGTCTCCCTTTTATTCTTACACATGAACTCTGGATTGGGGGAGAGGGAGTCAGGTGGATACAATCCATACAGGAGAGGAAAAGGAGCACAATCATTGCTTATTTGCACAATTTTTTGTATTACACAGTTTATTGTCTACATCACCTGCATGATTGATGATGATTTTGCATTGATTGACCATTTACACACTTACTGCTTATTTGCACAGTTAATTTATTATATGCATCATGCTTGGTATTGTGGATTTATTGATTTGATTTAGCACCTTACTTGAGTAGAACCTATATCCTTATGCTTGTGGTTTGAGTAAGCACCACTTTCTATTCATATTTAAGTCTGATTGTGTGGGAACATATCTCAAAGTGAGCAGCTGCTTTGAATCTGTTGGTTTGGTATGCACATTAGTTTTACCCTTGTATTTGTATGCAGAGCAGAGCTGTGAGTGGGACCCAGAAAATCCGCTGCCTGCAGAAAACTACAGGAGGGGCAGATACAAGACCAGTCATCCTGCACAAGGAGAGGAGAGCAACAGTGACCGGTCTCTCTGCACAGAGGAAAAGTTGTTTCATGCTGGATTACTGCACAGATCTAGAAAAAATACAACTCCAAGACTCCAGTATGAGTACACATGACTCTTGTATTCAGACAATATTTGCTTATCCCAGATTTCAGATTTAAAGAAAACATACTTTCTCCATGCTGTGCAGGTGGTTGACATAGTGGCATTACTGAAGTGCTCAGCTGGGCAATTTTCACACTCATTATCTGTTTTTGAGGTTCCTATTTAAAATTAAAAAAAACATTGTAAGCTACAGTAACAGTCACTGTGGAGATAATTAATGTACATATATATATAAAAAGAACACATTATACTTTGTACTTTATCACTTTCACGCCTTTGCATTTTAAAAATAGTTTTCTTTGATGTGTTCTTTTAAGTATCATCATGTGTAAATGCAAGAATACACACTTTAGAAATGCACACCAACATGCATAGTAAAACACATGTGCTTTTAATATGCAAAGGCAAGATGGGATTGATTTGCCAGAAAACAGCCCATGCAGCCAAGGGGTCCAGTATGTATCAAAAAAACTGCAAAGTTTTGTAAAATATTCTTTGAATTTCAATCATGTAATGCTGGGAGTGAGCACCCCATGGTTTTCAAGTCCTAGCACCAAGGCAGGATGTGGGATTGTTAACTGGGAGTTTTTTGACCAAGGTTTTGGGAGACCCAGACAGGTATTGTGGGGCCTACATGTACATATGACAATAAAATGAATGACATTTTACAAATCTACACAGTTTTATTAAAGAGGAGGCCCAGCCTTGGTGAAAAACATTAAGTCAGCAGCTACAACTACAATTACTACTATTACAATTATTAGGGCACTTAACTGTCCAGGGAGCCCACAATGTTGGCACCCCAGCTGATCTTCGGTTTGCATCCTGGGTGCTGCTGACGTCATTCCTGGCAAGGGAACCTGGCGGTGAAACCTTTCGGCTTCACAGGTGGTTCCCTAATGCGCAAAGCATGCTGCACTTTTTTATTGGCCCGGCGACGGGGCAAGGAGGAGAGGCAGGCTGCGGCCACGTCTCACGGAAGTTGGGAAGGGGACCTGTCAAAAACAGGTGTCCCCCCCCCCCCCTGAAAGGTGTCAAATATGTACCGGAGTGGGGGAGGAAGCATACAAGCAGAAATTCCACTTTTGGGTGAACTCTGCTGTAATATTTACCAGGGCCCCTTGACTGCATGTGTTATTTTCTGGAAAATGTAAACTTAGCCTTTAAAAATACAGGAGCAAGGAATACTGAATCAAAAGTTAAGTTTCATCTTGAAATGAAAAAAATATATTTGACTGGTTTCTATAGACAACAGAAGCCCCTGTATTTTGAAATCATGTTGCAGTAAAATCAATGTCATCCAAAATCAATGCAGCAAAAGAGCAATTTTTTGGTAGTTACACCTAGCTTTACACCAATACCGATATTAAGCATTTGCATGAGCACTTGTACTCGTGGAAATGCTACGATATTAAAACCGATACCTACTCGGTTCGGTCCGGTGTTATTTCGCTCAGCGGTTCAGGTACGATTTGTGTATGAGTTTAGAAATCTCCCCTGAACCAAACTGAAATCGCACAGGACTGGCCCGCACATATGTGAACAGGCTGTATAAGCTCACTGAAACGCACATGAGAACTGATGTCTCTGCAAGTGAAATCTGTGCTGTTTTCCCATCAGTTTTCATGCATGTATCGTTAGAATGAGCACTAAAAAAACCCCAAAAAACTGTCACATGACATTAAAAATAAGTATTGATAATAGGTATTGGCGAGTACTTGAGAAAAAGTATTGGCATCCCTAGCTACACCAATATACAACAAATTCTGATTAGAAAAGTTAGAGGGGTGCACAGGTTTAATCATTTATGACTGAATGCTCAAATTCCTGCATAAGCCAAGTTGTGACAGGTTCTCTTCAATTCTTTTAATTCAATCCTTCTAGATGAATGACAGTTGGAATGTAATTTGTTGCGGTGTAAAAGAAATTTACAGCTGAAATCTGACTGCAGATCCATCATTATGCAGTATACACACAAATCAGCTATAACTTTATGACCACCCACCCAATGACCAATCCCCTTTTTCTGCCAAAACAGCCCTGACCCATTGAGAGACGGACTGCACTAGACAAAGCATCACACTGCCTCCGCTGGCTTGTCTTCTTCCCATACTGCATGCTGGTGCCATCTCTTCCCCAGGTAAGTGACGCACATGCAGCTGGTCATCCACATGATGTGAAAGAAAATGGGATTCATCAGACCAGGTCTTTAGTGCTCTGTGGTCCAGTGTTGATGCTCCTGTGCTCATTGTAGGTGCTTTTGGCTGTGGACACAATTCAGCATGGGCACCCAGAGCGGTTTGTGGCTAAGCAACCACATACACAAAAACGTGTGAATCACTGTCTGTTCTGACACCTTTATATCAGCATTAACTCCTTCAGCATTTTCAGCTACAGTAGGTCTTTTATAATATTGGATTACATGGACCAGCCTTCACTCACCATGTGCATCCACGAGCCTTTTGCCACCCATGACACTGTCACTGGTTTTCCTTCCCTGGACCACGTTTGATCGGTCCTCACCACTGCAGACCGGGAACATTCCACAAGAGTTGCCGTTTTGGAGTTGCACTGACCCAGGCGTCTAGTCATTACAATTTGGCCCTTGTCAAAGACACTCAAATCTTTGCGTTTGCCCATTTTTTCTGTTGAACTTCAAGGACAACATGTTCACATGCTGTATGATATATCCAAATCAACTTTCAGATGCCATTGTAACAAGATAATCAATGTTTACACATTCAGAGGCAGAAAAAAAGGGATTTTATTAAGAGCTTACCGTAAAATCCTTTTCTCTGAGTTCACTGTCAGACGCAGCCCTTCATTGACAAGTGGGGTTTATGCGCATCCTACTAGGAGTTGACTAGGCAAATAGAAAAAAAGCAAGCTGACCCCTCCCAGGGGGCCGTCCTCACTCCAGCATATAACCCCCCTGCTCTGCATAGCATATCAGTTCATAACAAGCCGTACAAACGCAACACAGAGGCGTGAGTGCTGCGTCTGTCAGTGAACTCAGAGAAAAAGATTTTACGGTAAGTTATTAATAAAATCCCTTTTTCTCTTGCGTTCACTGAAAGATGCAGCCCTTCATTGACAAGTGGGGATGTCCAAAAGCAGTGTCATTCAAGAGGGGTGGGTAAACAACAACTGTACCCAACAGAATCCTCTCAGGAGGCGCCAGCCGTGCCTACACCGCCGCCTGTAAAACTTTACGGCCAAAAGCAGTATCCGCAAATGCTGACACATCAACTTTGTAAAACTTAGCAAAAGTGTGCATCGAGGCCCAAGTAGCCGCCTTGCACACCTGTGACACCGAAGCCTGGTGTCTGAAAGCCTAGGAAGTGCTAACAGCCCTGGTAGAATGAGCCGTGACTGGAAAAGGAGGGACTTTGCCCCGAACAGTATACGCATGGGTCACGGTCTGTCTGATCCAACGGGAAACAGTAGCCGACAAGGCCGCCAACCCTTTGGGGGCCTTCTGTCAGCACAAACAACGCATCAGACTTCCGAAAGGAAGCTGTAGCTGCCAAATACACACGCAAGCCCTCACAACATCCAAAGAATGTAACTCAAATTCTTTGGGATGCGACAGGTGTGGGCATAATGAAGAGAGAACAATATCCTCATTAATGTGGAAAGAGGAGACCACCTTATAAAGGACCAAGTAAGGAAATTTACAGGACAACGCTGCCAACTCAGACACCCGCCTAGCGGATGTAATGGCCACCAAGAAAGCCACTTTCTGCGACAGCAATTGTAGGGGAATATCCCTGATTTACTCATATGGCGGTTTCTGCAGTACAGAAAGTACCAGATTCAAATCCCATGGCGCCAAAGGCTGAGCCTGAGGAGCCACAAGGCGTACCCTGTACAAAT
Organism: Glandirana rugosa; assembly: GCA_018402905.1. Taxonomy (NCBI): domain Eukaryota; kingdom Metazoa; phylum Chordata; class Amphibia; order Anura; family Ranidae; genus Glandirana; species Glandirana rugosa. The sequence continues at coordinate 814,005 of BLSH010438581.1, read as the reverse complement.
GTAAGTATCAACGAATGTGACGCCAAAGGCCATTGAAAGAGAATCGCCAGACCCGAAATCTGACCCTTGAGAGTACTCAATGCCAATTTGTTATCCAGGCCCTGCTGCAAAAAAGCCAGCACCCGGGACACAACGTAAGAGCGGGGATTCCAACCCCAGCCTCGCACCAGGCAATATAGGCCTTCCAGGTGCGACGATAAATCTTGCGCGAAGTACACTTGCGCGCCTTACGCATGGTAGGGATCACGGAGTCAGAGACACCCCTATCCCTCAGCACCTGGGACTCAATAGCCAAGCCGTCCATGCCAGCGAGGGCAAAGCAGGGTGCAGGATGGGTCCCTGTGACAGCAGATCTTCTCGCAGTGGCAGACGCCAGGGAACCTCTGTCACCATCCGCACCACGTCGGCTTACTAAGGGCACCGAGGCCAATCCGGAGCTACCAGGATTGTCGGGATTACCTCCGCTTCTACCCTGCGCAGTAACCGTGGTAGAAGCTTGATGGGAGGGAAGGCATACTGGAGCCAATACTGACCCCAAGGCGCTACCCACGCGTCTGTGGCGGCCGCCAACGGGTCCCTTGTTCTGCACACGAAGGTCTGCACCTTGTGATTGAACCTGAACGCCATGAGGTCCACGTCTGGCGTGCCCCACTTGTGGCAAATCTGGCGGAACACCTCTGGATGTAGGGACCATTCCCCCGATCCAGCGTCTGGCGGTCTGAGAAAGGCCGCCTGCCAATTTTCAACGCCCGGAATGTAAATGGCGGAGATTGCCGGGACGTGAAGTTTTGCCCATCGCAGAATGAGAGCAGCCGCTGCCAAGCTCCTCGTTCCACCCTGATGGTTCACGTACGCCACAACCGTGGCGTTGACCGACTGAACCCGAACCGGGAGGCCGCACAGCCTTACCGTCCAGTGGGAGAGGCAGAGCCTGATCGCCCTCAACTCCAGCACATTTATCGGAAGGCGGGATTCCTGCGCCGACCAACGGCCCTGAGCAGACAGCTGCCCCAGGACCCCCCAGCCCGATAGGCTGGTGTCCGTCGTGACTATCGACCAATTCAGGGGGAGGAAAAACGTCCCCAACGTTAGAGCCGGGGCCCGAAGCCACCAGGTCAACGATCCTCTGGTCTGATGATCCAATCTGATCAGCTGGTCCAGGGACAGCGGAGACTTGTCCCACCTTGACAGAATCGCTCGCTGCAAGAGCCGAGTGTGACTCTGGGCGTAAGGTATCGCATCGAAGACTGAAACCATGAGCTCCAACACCCGCATACAGAGCTGTAAGGAGGACCATTGGCGTGACAGCAGGGTTCGCACCGCTGCTTGCAGTGTTAGTAACTTGGCCGGAGGCAAGAACACTTTCGCCTGCTCCGTGTCCAGAATCAGACCCAGATATTCCAGTCGACAGAACGGGGTCAACGTCGACTCCTGCAGGTTGATCAGCCAGCCAAAGTCTTTCAACAAGGCCATGGTGATAGCCACGTTCTCCTCCAGGGCCGAAGCAGACTCCACTCACCAGAGTAAGTCGTCGAGGTATGCTACTACCGCAATGCCTCTCTGCCTCAATAGCGCCCGCACCGGAGCCACCAGCCTGGTGAACACCCAAGGAGCCGAGGCCAGACCGAAGGGAAGTGCCACAAATTGATAATGTAGATCCCCCACCGCAAAACGCAGAAAGCGCTGGTGTCGGGGACAAATGGGAACATAGAGATACGCGTCCCTGATATCCAGAGACGTCATGAAGTCCCCTTGGTGCAGGGTGACAACGTCCAATCGGACAGATTCCATCCGGAACTTTCACCTTCACAAAGTGGTTTAGCGATTTTAGGTCCAGGACTGGCCCGACCCCACCCTTTTTGGGCACCACAAAGAGGTTTGAATAGAAGCCGCGGAACCTTTCCAACGGAGGTACCGGCACAATCACCCCTTGTTTGAGGAGCGTCTGAACAGCCCCTAGGAGAGCCTCTCGACGACCCTGAGGGAGTCTCAAGTTCGATGGGAAGAACCTGTCTGGGGGTAGAGTGCTGAACTCTATCCTGCATCCTGAGGACACCACTTCCTGCACCCACCGGTTAGAAATGCGGGCAGTCCACCTGTCCGCGAACCCCAGAAGTTGGCCCCCCACCCGAGACTCGAGCCCTTGCCCGCTGCACCGGGCGCACGAAAAAACCTCTTCTAACCCGAAGAAGCAGGACCCTGCTTATGGCGGAATTCCCGCCGCCTGGGCTCCGGAAGAAAGGAACTCTTCCCCCTGGTGAAATCCTTAATGATTTCATCCAATTGTGCCCCAAAGGGCCGACCACCCTGAAAGGTAAGGTCTGTAAGGCCCTTTTTAGAGGCGTGGTCCCCCAACCAACAGCGTAGCCACAGCACCCGTCTGATGATGACTGCAAAAAACAGACATCTAGCCAGCATGGGAAGCAGGTCCAAAGCTGCATCACACAGGTACCGAAGGCCCTGTAGCAGCCGGTCCGTCCGCTGTGAAGCCTCAGACGAGCACCCGCAGCTCAACTCATTGTGCAACTCAGTCGCACACTCGGTAAGAGATTGTGCCACCATGGCTGATGCCAGAGCTGGTCTCATGGCTGTCCCCACCACCAAGAACATTGCCTTGGATACCGCCTCCGTCCGCCTATCAGCCGGATCCTTAATAGAGGGAGACCCCTCCAATGGGATGGTTGTCGCCATATTCAGGCGAACCACCGGAGGGTCCACTGTGGAGGATGCCCACTTCATCGCAAAACTGTCCCCAAAGGGATAGCGTATAGCGAAACGTTTGGGCAAAGATAGGAATTCTGTGGACGCTGCCATTCCTTGTAGACAAGCTGACCAAAAATTGATCATAAGGGTATGCCCTGGGGGTCCGGGATGGTCTAACGACCCATAGACGTATGACGCCTCCTGTGACTCCCCGCCTGGTCCAGTCGCAAGGACGCACGGATATCGGTGATCAGGGAGGCCACCAGCGCCTTTTCACGCGCCACCCAGGCCCCCTGGTCTTCCTCACCATCTGATGGCTCCAGCTCACCCTCTGAGAGCACCACGGGGGTCCCCGTGACCACGGATGTTCCCTCCGGTTCAGATTCCTCCCCCAAAGACGGGGGGGGTGGACGTTTTTTGGACACCCCTTTGAACAGCACGGCACCCCCGGGAAAAGAAGCCCCCCAAAATGGACGTCAGTTGATCCAGGGGGACCACAGGCCCCAGCGCAGCCTGCGCTTCTGCTGCTCACTCCGGGGAAGAACCTGCAGGCTCAGACGCCATTATGCCACCGGAGCTCTTGATAGGCCTATGGGCCATGACACCCCCCTAAGGAGACCCACCACCGCCCACAGAACGACCGGGATAATGCCCAGGAGGACTGTGCCCACCGCCGTTGACACCCCAGGAGGACCAGCTATACTTGCTGTTCTGTGCCCCTCAAGCGCTGTCCTAGAAGGATGCTGACCGCCACTAGCCCTGCTGCCACTGCCTTCACCGATATCAGGAGAGGAGAGAGGGAAAAACGGCATCGCATGCACGTTTTTCTTCCAGGCCGACACCTCAAACATGGCCGCCGGGCGGAAACAAGAGGCCAAAACACGCCTGTACAGGCCGCGACTACGGCAAAATGGCCACCGCACAGCCACTAGAGGCCAAAACAGCAACCAAAAATGGCCATGGCTACGGCAAAATGGCGGCGGTCCGCTGCAAAATGGCAGCGGATCGCTGCATGGCGGCGGGAAAACGCAGGCTGTCGAGCACGGGGTGCAGCGCGGGGGGGGAGGGAAAAAAAACAGTGTCCATAATGCGTCCCTGAAACCCTCCACTGGACAGCCTCAAAATCCGCCAGTCGCCCAGCCCCCCCTTCCGCGCCCCCCGGGGGGGGAGAGGGGAGTCACTCACCACTCCGACGGGCGCAGCGGGTAGCCACTTGGACGCAGACTTTTCTCCCATCGCAGGGAGGGATGCTGTCGGCCAAACGCACCCTCGGACGCGAGCACAGCCCGGTCACCAGACGCAAGTGGGGGTCACCCGCTAGCCACCCGCACGGAACGGGTACGATGCGGCGGAACCCGCCGAGGCTAAGGGTAGCTCACATCGGTCGGCCGTGCTGGGGAATGTTCCAGAATTCAAGATATCCTCTATGCCCCAGCCGGCTACTTGATAGCAGTCTTCATAATGGCTTGAGAAAAGCAAAAAAGAAGAAAAAACTGGGGAACCGCAGATCCCAGCAGGGAACCAGGTCTAACTCCTTGCCAGACTAGGCATAAAAAACTGATATGCTATGCAGAGCAGGGGGGTTATATGCTGGAGTGAGGACGACCCCCTGGGAGGGGTCAGCTTGCTTTTTTTCTATTTGCCTAGTCAACTCCTAGTAGGATGTGCATAAACCCCACTTGTCAATGAAGGGCTGCGTCTGTCAGTGAATGTAAGAGAATAACCCCATTGCCAGCATGTCCAGGAGCAGCAGTGTTCTGGCCACTGTAAACGTGCCTGAACGCGTGTTAACGCTGGTTGTGCCAAGCCTTGAGCGTTAATTCATTACAATGAAATTAATTAATGCCCAAACACTTAACATGCCTAAACAAGTTTATACATGCCAACCATTTTTTCAGACAAAACGCTGCAGTCAGGACGAAAGGCGTCTAGGGGAGATGGGCAAATGCCCTGTGTGCATGAGGCCTAAACATATTGTCAAAGGAACCAATGAGGTCAGAAATTTGGAAGCCGTCATTGCTGACATGTTTTTGAAATGCTTCAAGATGGTAATCCCAATGCTTCTTTCTTACCTACTAGGGTACTGACATAGAACGAGTGTTACATAACTAGTGGCAAATTATATTCTGACTAGTTATGGTGAGGTAGCGTAAAGGGAACCAAAAAAGTCCTATGTCAAACCAGTGTAAAGCAAAAAGGTATGCACGTCACACTTTCATTACATATTCCAAAAACAAGGAGATTATTCTTCATTTTGGGATAGTGGGAGGAGCCACACAAATAATTCATTTATGCCCCAGTTGCCTAACACTATATCCAGAGCCATTGGTTTGCAACACATATACAGGCTAATGTTACAGAGCTATTTATTCCAAACAGTATACAGCTGTTTCAGGCTTGTTGGTAGTCATTATTGAAGTGCATGGAATCTGTAGTTTCTGGGAAGTAGGGCTTAGTGACCAACACAAAAAAATAAATTAACGGGTTATGGTGAGGTGGGCCAAGAAAAACCAAGGGGCCCGCCACTAAACCAGTATGAAGCACAGTAAAGCCCTCTTAAAACAGAAGGATTCACCTGCCTCATTCCATCAGATGTAAGGACCCTGATCTGCAAATGCTTTTTCCAGGTCAGAGATTAATTAGGTAGCAAAAGGAAAAAGATTATAGACCCATAGCATGCATCTTAAAGGAGTAGTAGGGTCAAAGCTCTTTTGGCCCTAATTCTGCTATGGATCATAAGAGTGAATTTCATTCTGCACTCCTGTGAATTGTTACTCAGCCAGTCCAGGCTCTGGAAAGATCCTGACTTTAATGTCAGGATCCACCTAGATGCTTGGACTGACCGCTGGCTCAGCCTCTCAGTGAGTCACTGAGAGGCTGAGCCAGCCACTCTTGTCCCCTCTACATCCAGCAGTCCAGTGAGCACTGGAGGGGCAGAGCAGAGAGCAGTGACTGATAGTCTCCGGCTCTCTGCAGGCTGAAGACTGAGAACTGAGTGATCAGTGGTGTTTTATCTCTTAGTTCTCAGTCTTGAAGGCATCAGGGGACAGCTGAAGCTGAGGTTGGTGCTGCAGCCATCTAGCGATGTATGTTTTTTTATTCCTGAACTTATTTTTTTAAAAAACAAGTCAGCCCCATATTTCTGTATCAAAAGGATCCCTTCAAAAAAGGTATAAAAGCAATGTGCACTCCCCATGACAACCAGTAAAGAGAAAAGCAGCAAGCAAATTATATAGTTCAATTGCAGACCGCCCTCTAAGTTTTGACTCTATATTTTACTATTTTGCCATTATTGCCCCTCATTTTTAATTGTGAGTCTGAGGCTGAAATTCATATCAGTCCAGTGCAAATTCCAGCCCCGATGCCTGTGAAAAGGACAGGGACTGCTGTTCAGCGTCTCCTGTCCGATCTCACAGCACATCGGCTGACGGGAGGAAGGGGGAGGTGCAGCGAGCAGGGAGAAAGATCCCCGTTCAATGCGGAACACATCGTTGAAATAGATGCGTTCCCATTGAACAAAATGGGGCTAAAATTCACACCGCATTGCACAGAAATACTCTTGAAAGACTGCCATGCAGTCTTAGTTCAACTGGTCATCAAATTCCTCATCTTTTAATTATTTTTTTCAATTTGAGATCCTACAAAATTTTCTTCTTTGATGTTGGAATCACTAATCCTATGCTTTTCCTCATATAAAGCGAATCCTAGTCCATTTTGATTCATTGCCATAACAAATTTCTTCCTAAGTCCTAGCTCAATGTGTGGTAGTACACATCTTTTTAGGGTCCACGTGATGATCACATTCTTCTTTCTTGGAGTCAGCAATGTTTGTTTTGGCCACTGCTTTTGGATGTAATGATTTTTTCTGTTTGTGGTCCAATTAATATTATCATTCACTTGTTACCGCTTGGAAATGCTTACAAAACAGACTTACGGCCTTATGTAAAGACTTAACAATAGAAATGAAACCATTTTTTTTTTCTAATTTCAACTTTAACACACCCATACAATCTTAATAAGGAATTATATTCTATCAGTATATATATATATATATATATATATATATATATATATTCTATCAGCCTAATGATGTCACTCAAATAATGGTGATAACTAGAGTTGAGCGAACCCGGACTGTAAAGTTCGGGTCCGTACCGAACTTTGGGGTGTCCGCCACCCGGACCCGGACTTTTCAAAAAAAGTCCGGGTTCGGGTCCGGGGTTCTGGTAATTTTAATGAAAAATCTTAAAAATGCTGTAAAAAAGTCCAGGAAGGTCCTAGAGGTCTGCAAAAGGAAGGAAAATGGGGGTAAGGGTGGGACAAGTGCCCTACAAAGAAATGGGGACAGGGAAATAACTTTAAATATTTAAAAAAAAATAAAAACATAAAAAAGCAAAAATGGAGGTGAAATTTCAAGTCTGTGTGTCACTTTAAATATTACCGGGAATAACTGCACATCTGTTCTGCAAACTTATTTCAAGTCTGTGTGTCACTTTAAATAATTCAAACGTCTTGTCTACACGTCAATAAGGGCCATTATAAAT
>BLSH010438581.1:787307-806748 GCA_018402905.1 Glandirana rugosa | reverse complement strand
ATAAATTTCACTGTGTGTCTGAACTTTATTCAAACGTCTTGTCTACATCTGTTCTGCAAACTTATTTCAAGTCTGTGTGTCACTTTAAATATTACCGGGAATAACTGCACATCTGTTCTGCAAACTTATTTCAAGTCTGTGTGTCACTTTAAATATATAAAATATAAAATATAAAAATGTACAGAGAAGTTGGTACAACAAGTTGTATTGTGCAAAACACCCATGCTCAGAAGTCAGGAACGGCCGGATGCTAATTACATGCACCTGAACGTTCTTCTGTGCTCGTACGATCGTGTAGCGTAGTCAGTATGCAAGTTACATTATGCAACATACGATTTGCGACGATCGTACGTACGATCGTCGTCCCGTGTGTACGAGGCTTAAGAATTCACGTGTGTTCATGTCTTGTTCTCTGCTTCAACATTAATCTTCTCAATGCACATTGTGCAGAAAGACCTAAAAAAGCATGTTGTGATCATGAAGTGATTCATTTTGCCCTCCCATCCTGCTTTGTGGCCATATTAGCTTTCAATAAAAACCATCAGATGGTGTAGCAGTCATGGCAGAGCTATATGTCAGAGAACACAAAATACTGTCATAGTCTTTATAGTCCTCCTCTCCCAGTTTTCTTAGAAGTCTTCTGACACATATGTTATTGGAAAAGGAAACAGTTGATTAAACATATGGAAAGTCCCTAGTCATTCTTCGAATCCTTCTGTTTCACTTTGAACAAATTGGTCCTTTTTCTTGTTTTCCCTTCACTTTAAAACAGAAGAAGTGAAAAGGTATGTAGTAACCAGAAGCCTAAACCAGATCTTGGAGCAGATCCTTTTTATTTCAGCCCAGCGTACATTTTCTTCAGGATCTGCCAAGCCCTAATGAAGGCAGACCCATTGGACCCACAAAACAGGTTGGCATTAATTGTATGTAACTTATAATAAAAACAACTTCTGGATTATACATAATGTGTCCAGCACTTTCCTTTTTGCACATCAGTTTACCAAATACATGTATCAAATGATGGCTGCCACTTCAGAGAGCGCCCTAAAAACATACTTTATCGTATACTAGACCTAGGATCAAATTTGAACATTTACTACAGTAAGCAACCCAGGGCTAAAGATTAACACGGATGTTATGAACTTTGGTGCAGACCAATCCGGAAGGAAGCTGTCACTCCCACCCACTGCTGCCCAATCAACTGCTGCCAAAACATTCCCTGCCCACTAGCTGCACATGCACAAAGGATTAGGGATGCTCTTGACATCCTTGACCTAATAAGGCCTGCCCCTTTGTATAGTGTACCTGTGGAGTGGGCAATGCCCTGTTCTTAGTTGACTGGATGCAATGGACAGGAGTGACAGCTTCATCCCAAGTTAGAACCAAACCTGTGCTGTTCCTTATCTACAACTCCACACTTCTGTACATTTCATAGTACAGAACCAATGCTGTATCTGTCTCCTGGCGGGTTTTAAGACTGAGACCCGAGCAATCAAAAGATCGCTGATTGCTCGGTTCTCAGAGCTCCATGAGCAGAGAACTGGTGGCTGCAAGTCAATCGGCTCTCTGCTCTGCCCCCCCCCCCCGCACGCTAACTGGATCGCTGGGCTGTGGAGGGGGCGGGAGCGACTGGCTTAGGCTCTAAGCAACTCGCTGAGAAGCTGAGCCAGGTGCCGGTATAGGTACATGGGCGGATGCCAACTCTTTTGTTGTGATCTTGCCCCAGCCTGGAACAGCTCTGTGGCTTCAGCCCACTGCTTGCTAAAGACAGGTCACAGCAATGGAGAACGAACTGCACTCCTGTGATCCACAGGAGAAGTACAGCCAAACGAGCTTTGGCAGTTCTTCTCCTTTAAGGAAAACAGACAGAAACTAAAATGTCAAAATTTGTTCTGGTCATGAAGGTATAGACTACCTCTGGATATGAAAAAGTTAAAGTGGTTTGAAAGTCTCAACATTTTTACCTTAATGCATTCTGTACAGTAAGGTACACAACCTTCTGTGCTGCAGGAGCCCCCCAGCCCCCCTTCCCCTTATTGTTACCTTGGCCTGATCTGATCCAGCGATGTACAAGAGAGCGGCGGTACTCGCTGCTGTCTCCCTCCTCATTGGGCAGATTGATAGCAATGGCAGCCATTGGCTCCCGCTACTGTCAATAAAATGCTGTGACGAGGGAGCGGGGGTGGGGCTGAGTCGCCCAGTCTGTGTCATTAGACACAGACTAGGTGGCTCAGGAGCGAGCCCACATGGGTGCCCTCAGGAAAAGTGGCTTTCCCTAGGGGCACTTGCTGAAGAGGAGAGGCCTGGAGCGCCAGCGGGGGACTCCAGGAAAAGGAGGATCGGGGCTTAAGTTACAGCATAATTTCAAATTAGTATGGACAAACACTATATTCTTACCTTGTACTTTAACATATTGTCCAGCGGCACAGGTCTTGTGTGGTTGACATAAATCACATATACCTTTTTCACAATAATACCCAGGCTTGCAGTCACACACTGTGTCTGAAGTATATGTACATTCCTTTATTACCACCAGCCCAGCTCCTGGACAGAAGAAAAAGAGCATTTATATTTATAATGTAATTACTCCAAACTGCATTTAATAAAACATCAGTAAACCACATTGAGAAATGTTAGTATGCTTGCAAATGTGTGACCATTGTTGAATGGGAAATTTGGGATACTGGCATTAAACTATTTTCATTTAGATATGGATTGGTAAAGTTTGATCTTGATAAGCGTGAAATCAAAGAACTGACCTTTCAAGTTTGGATCTCGCACATGTCAGCGCTCATAAAAACCATACTGCATTGTGTGTTTTTATATGCATTGAGGCACATTGGTGGTTACTAAAACTGCATGGTTCAGAATTTGGTGCACCTCTGCATAGAAACCAATCAGCTTCCAGGTTTTATTTTCAAAACTTAATTGAACAAGCTGAACTTAGAAGCTGATTGGCTACCATGCACAGCTTCACCAGATTCTGAGTGCGCCAGTTTTAGTAAATCTACCCCATTGTGATGTACCGGGCTAACCAACTCTTTCAAAACAAATGAGCTGCAATGCACAAAAAATCAGCATTTTTTTCAGTGCAAGGCATACTGTGTGTTGTGATGCACTGCAGTCCATTGTGGAGGTACATTGGGGTGCTATTCAAAATGAATAACACCACAGTGCACCAACGCACTTACGGTGTGTTACCATGCATTACCTCAATGCTTATGCCTGAATGCATTCCAGGACCTCATTCACGTGGGCTAGTTAGGTCCAGCTGCAGATTCCTGAAGCACATTTGGGCAGCACAGTGGCAAAGTGCCTAGAACTTCCTCCTAGCAGCAATATGGTCATCGGTTCGAATTCCAACCACAGCACTACCTGTAGGAGTTTGCATGTTCTCCCTGTGCCTGCATGGGTTTCCTCCGAATACTTCGGTTTCCTCCCACACTCCAAAGACATGCTGGTAGGTTAACTGCCTCTGGTCTAAATTGGCCCTAGTATGTGTATGTATGAATGTGAGTAAAGCCTCGTTCCAATCTTCGGACAACCGTTCGTCCGTTTTTTGTTGGATGCTAGTCTCATGTCAACGAGGTTACTCACCATACGAAAATTCTCGTACGACCAAATTCAAGTGACATAATGTGTTGAATAATTTTGTATGTTTTTTTCGTTTCTGAGCATGCGTAGTCTTGCTCTTATGATTTTTTCGGACAAAAACCGCACTAATTAAATGAAAATTGGACGTTGAGTTCACGTACGACAAAAATGTTATAGTCTGCACATCAGGATTTTTTTGTTAGAAAAGTCAGAATCCACTGTCGAAAGGACCATACTAACGGTACGATCGGTCGTTGAATGAAAATTACCATACAAATTTTGCATCCTGTGTACTGACCTTTAGGGACCTTAGATTATAAGCTCCTTGAGGGCAGGGACTAATGTGAATGTATAATAAATATACAGGGTGGGCCATTTATATGGATGCACCTTAATAAAATGGGAATGGTTGGTGATATTAACTTCCTGTTTGTGGCACATTAGTATATGTGAGGGGGGAAACTTTTCAAGATGGGTGGTGACCATGGTGGCCATTTTGAAGTCGGCCATTTTGAATCCAACTTTTGTTTTTTCAATAGGAAGAGGGTCATGTGACACATCAAACTTATTGGGAATTTCAAAAAAAAGTAAGTGTTTTGGGATTCTAGGAAGTTAATATCACCAACCATTCCCATTTTATTAAGGTGTATCCAAATAAATGGCCCACCCTGTATATGTAAAGCACTGCATAAATTGATGGCGCTATATAAGAACCTGTAATACATATTAAATAAATGGAATCCTGGAATTACTTGGTTCTGGTAAACCTTTACAGACATAAGAGGCTAACGGGATCTGAGATTTCTGTTGCTGTTCACATGTAATGACTCAGCCAGCAATTATCAGAGCATAGGGGCAGATGATTGTCCCTAGATGCACACAGTCTGTATACAGGGACAATTATGTGCTCCTATTCACTGGTAATCCTACAAACGGTTAGCTTCTGCACCTGTAATATTGCTATTGCTTTGTACAGGCTTATCAGCCGGAGCTGTCAGGAACTGCCTGCGATTCAAACAGGAAGCGTGTGCAGATTCTTGCTGCTGCCAGAACAAATTAGCTCATGTGAATGAGGCCTAAAGGGTAATGAATAGCTTTCACATAAAATATTAATTTCTATATGGCACAAAGTTGGTGATTTCAAATATTAGATTAGGAACACACTTGCATGCATGGCATATGGCTTTGAGATAAACCTGTAAACGTATGCAAATTGCAAAATAAGTATAGATCCTTTCGGCATCCTGCTCACAAACCTTTTTAAATATGCATGTGTCTAGTGAAAATGCCATCTCTTACATGGCATATCTACTATATCTTACAAATTCCAAATTCAACAATGATTCTGGAACTTTTTAGGATAGCAACCTGCTTCTTCAATATACTGTATTTCTGTAAAGAAGATATGGATCCTAAAGAGAAGAACATTTCTAGGAAAGAACTGTATATATTATAAATCAACAGTACAAAATGGGTGATTCAATTAATCGATGAAAAGAAAAGAAAACATTTAAGTTAGGTATACACGGCTTGGTTTTTTTTTCCAGCCATAGAGTAGAATAGAAAAAAGGTTAAAACCCGTTAACATTTTGACGGTGGAGGTTCTCATTTACCTAGGTCATGGTATATATTGTATAGTAGAGCAGCACAATGCTCTGTTTGCCATTAATGTCCTTAATTGGCCCAGCCGGAGCCCAGACTTGAACTTGAGTTAACATCTCTGAAAATGAAAATGATCTGAAAATGGCCAAATAGATATGCCAAGCTTGTAGCATCATACTCAAAAAAGCTTGAGGCTGTAATTGGTGCCAAAGGTGCTTCAACAAAGTGTTGAGCAAAGGCTGTGATACTTATGTACATGGGATTTATTTGTTTTTTCATTTTTAATAAATTTGCAAAGATTTCAAACAAACTCCTTTCAAGTTGTCATTATGGGGTATTGTTTGTAGAATTTTGAGGAAAATAATGAATCTAATCCATTTTGGAATAAGGCTGTAACATAACAAAATGTGGAAAAAGAGAAGCGCTGTGAATACTTTCCGGATGCACTGTATATGGGTTTATGACAAGCCTTGGTCTACTTTTATCTAGTGAGTGCATTTTTATTGTTTTTTTATGCTTTTTTAATAAATCGCTGCACCTAGATGGAGGTGCCCTCTTGTGTTTGTTTTTTTTATGTATTGTTCATAGGTGTTAAGCTTCTTTCACATGGCCAGAGAGCAGTAAAAACAAGCGATTGATCTCGGTTTTTACTTTCCCCTGACCATCATTTTAAATTTCTGTGAAAATAATAAAGTTATAGCAAAAGAATACTTCCCCTTCCTTCCTTAAAATCAAGTATTCTAAGGCTGCATTCACACCTGAGCGTAGCGTTTTCAGGCACAAATACACACGGTTTTTACTGCGATTTTGCCACGATTTTTACAGGTCAAAAGGTCACCAATGTAAAAAGTAGAAAAACGCCCAAATCAAGCTACAAAATACCTCCAGAACTTTTTTGAGCTCCAGGCGTTTTTGAGTGGAGATGTGAATCATCTCCATAGAGAACAATTGATTTTTTCCCCTCAGGCGTTTTGTAGCTTTGGCACAAAACGCTCAGGTGTGAATGGGGCCTAGATGTTTACTTGCAATGTTTTTCATACCCATAAATGATTTAAATTGATTAGCAATTTGCCTAAAATTTAACTACTTAGAAAGACTCATGTTCCTTGCATAGCCCGTTTTCTCCTTGATCATTATAGCCCTCTTCTCTTCTTTGGGTGTGTAAATACGTTTTGTGCTGGCCCAGCTCCTAAGCCACTCCCCTCATCTTCCTACATAACCTCATGTAGCTACCAGGGAATGAGGGGAAGGGGAATGATATGGCATGTCACTTAAGTGATAGTTCTGAGTCTGTTAATGCTAATGACATTACATCCAGGATGGCAGCCCCCAGCAGCAGTCTTAGGACATTTGGATGTCTATACAGGGGATACTTTTACAGGTAAATAATGCATAAAATAGGTGAAATGCACATAAAAACCTATGCAAAGAGTTGACGCATCTGGTGACAGGATCTATTTAAAGAGGGTTGTGATGTCAAAAGGAGGGCTTCCCTTTATATTCTCTGTCTCTGACTGAGACCTCCAGGTAAGCTGCAGGGAGGGAGGGGATGGAGCCGCCACTCTGAGGCTCCATTTACACGGGACGCTATTTCAAACTCCTTTGAATGATTTTTTTTGACAGCTAGAAGCCGGCGTCTAAAACGGCTGTTTTGCCACATTTTGCATGCCGTGCTTAGCACATTTTTTTTTTTTTATGGAAATGCCTGTACACAAAACGGTCCTAGAAAGCGAGTTACCGCGTTTAGCAGTGTTTACAAGCTGTTTAGCGCTTCAAATGCCTCTGAACTGGCGTCTGAACCCATTTTTTGCATTCCAAAAAAAGCCTTTAAACTCAACTGCCTGGAAACTACCTTAACCTCCCTGGCGGTATTGCCGAGTGTGGCTCGGGGTGAATTTTCAGTACCAAGAGCGGTAACCCCAAGCCACACTCGGGATTGCATCGCTGGATCCAAGGCAGCATTACTTACCTTGTCCCCTGGATCCAGCGATGTCCTCCCGCGGTGTCTGTGGGCTGTGTCTTCCACCCGATGCCTCTGTGTGCTGGGCTCCGTTCCCTGAGAGCGTCGCGTCGAATGGGGGCGGAGACCGGCGGCAAATTCAAAAATTGAAACACATAGTAAACATACAGTACACTGTCATCTTATAGATTACATTACTGTATGAAATCATTTCACATCCCCTTTGTCGCTAGTGGTTTGCCCAGTGCCCTGCATGCACTTTTATATTATATATGTCATTCTTTCTGCCTGGAAACTTGAGAATGTCCATGGCAACCAAAAAGTGTCCCTTTACGTCAAAAGTGATTTTGGATCAGCTAGAAAACAGTGATAGTAAATAAGAATCATTTGCAGAATTGAGTGATACTGATTTTTGGGGAAATTTATCATCAGAAACTGAAAGTGACGACAGCGACAATTCTGCAATTGAGCAAATTTCAGTGTTTTTGATTTAATTACATTATTGAATAAATTGTATTACTATTATGTTATTATTTGTGATAATTATTTATAGTTATTTATTATATTATAAATTATGATTTTGTGTTTCAAAGTTTATCATACCCAGGATGCCTAATAGACTCTTGTTTGGACAGATTTAAGTGAGTTATTCTTAAGAATTACAGGCCTACAATATAAAACACCAAATTTCTATGCAAAACAATGTACCGCTTTCAGCACCAAAAATCTGACATAATCATACGACCAGAGAGGTTAAACGACCCTGTGTAAATGTACTGATAAGATAACATAGAGGAAAGTTCAGGGGCAGCTGAAAAAACGCCCAAATGCCACTAAAAGTCAGTTTACCAGCAGCAGTGTAAATGAGGCCTTAATCATCCATTTGTGTTAATTTCACCTACCAAAGCTGTACAGTATTGATCTCTGTAAATAAATGTTTTGTTTTTTTTAACAGGAGGGAAAAAGAAAATGGAGCCTAATGGCCCGTACACACGATCCAAAAATCGGACGAAAAATACCGCATACGATGCGATCGTACGATAATCGGATCATTAGTAGACAGCTTATGAGAGCCGATCATGACAGTTCATCAGATAATATTCGATCATACAAGCATGACAATTTTGATCGCATGGTGCCCGATCGTATGATTTTCGTTTAATCAGTAAAGTTGTCGTCCGACAATACAATACAAATACACTACAACACATGATGAAAAGAAGTGAGGGTATGTGGTGTGGCGCTGTTCTAGCAGGGAAATTTAAAAAATATATATAATAAAAATCATATATGTATAAGTCAATATCTAAAGGTTAAGAATATTTAAGAAAGAGGCTGCTGCCCCCAATAGGAACCAGAACCCTGGAACCAGGAATATAAATGTATGGGGTTTATGGGAATAAAAGGCACTGCCTCAGTGGTGCAAATACATACATCAGATAATATATAAATAGTATCAAATATTATATAAATAGTGTCAGAAAATGAATAAAATCAGACAAACTAGTAAGCAGTAGACAAGTGGTATACTAACATGGTGGGTGATAAACCTTCCAAAG
Source organism: Glandirana rugosa (assembly GCA_018402905.1). Lineage (NCBI taxonomy): Eukaryota > Metazoa > Chordata > Amphibia > Anura > Ranidae > Glandirana > Glandirana rugosa. Next base: position 798,033 of record BLSH010438581.1, on the reverse strand, counting down.
TGCATGCAGTGCTAAGAAAGTATTGTGATCACATATCAATAACCATTAAAACAACCTGGTGTGTGCATGCAAACAGAGATTACGTAAATGAATAAAGTCCAAACTGGTATTACAACTTGTCCCCACTAGGGGTCAGTTCATAAGCCAGAAGCACTGTGAGAGAATGCTCTTCCAAAACGAGCCCAAAAATAAGTGGTGTCCAGATCTTAGTATCGGAGTCCTTACAAGGACCCTGGGTGGTTTTTGAACCGAGTGCAGTGCGGGAAGGGAAGGGGTGGAGCGAATCCGTGGTAACTCGTGCTCCCCTCCTCCTGTCTCCCCACTCACCGGTCGTCACAACATGCTGCGGGACCACCGCCGTCCAACCTTGGATAGTATGCTCCGGGTCCTCCCAGAGTAGTTCACATATATGAAGAAGATATGCAGTGGTTTTAAGGGCGATCCGCTCATATAAACTGGAAAATATGTAGTAACTTACATGAGGTTAAGAGAAGTCAGACATGGGTTCCTTCAGTGAAAAACCGTAATTTCCTTGCATTCCAAATCAGGACTGGAAGTGCGCAGTGACGCTAACCAGGCTCCAGCTGACGCGTTTCGTCATACGGACGTCATCAGAGGCGGTACCTGGCGCTGCACTGCCCGGTCTATTTATACACAGGATCACCTAGTTTTCATTTGGCACACATGTTGTACGGCGGCCATCTTAGTGCTCCAAGTGAAGTTCCCTAACGTCATCATACTCCTCCAATACAGTGCAAACAAACCATTTTAATATATGTATTTGATACTATGTATAATATTGTATAATATTTGATACTATTTATATATTATCTGATGTATGTATTTGCACCACTGAGGCAGCGCCTTTTATTCCCATAAACCCCATACATTTACACTACAACACATGACATCACTTCAGATTTTTTATTCTGTCATACGAGAATATTCGTGACTTTAGTACACGCTTCCGATTTCGTTCTGAGATTAGCATGCAAAAAAAAACCGGACGATCTGTCGTCTGATTTTCGGATCGTGTGTACGGGGCATTGAGGTCCACCTGCTCTCTGGGTGTAATGTTACAAAATATTCTGATTTATTTTTACCTAAATAAAAATATGTTTTTATACTTGTAGAAAAAGTACTACTCATTAGTCCTTAGTAAATAAGTACAAAACTTATACAATCACTTGCCAGTTAGTTATAAGTTGATGGTAAGTGAGATTTTGTCACCACCTATAAAAATCAAGCTTACAGGAGAAATACACCGAGTTTGAGAAAAGAAGATTCATTTTAATTTGTGAATAAAGAGACACAAAGTTTTAGAAGTTTTAGAAGTATCACTTGCCAGTATCACACTCTGTACATTTCAAACATTTAGTGACGCCGTTGGGATGGTCCATGTATGTTCCTTTGACACAAGGTATGCACACATTACTACTAGATATAGAAGTGCAATGGGTTTTCACAACTGTACCTAGGGGGAAAGAAAAAAAAATGTATTTTTTAAGCAACAGAATAATCCGTCTTTACTAATAATCAGCACTGAAAATAATACTTATTAGAAAATTGAAAGTTGTTTTCAACCGCTTTGTGATTTAGCCAACGTCAATCTAAACTAAGTTTACCAGATTTTCAAATCAAATCCAAGGACACCCTACTGACCACACCCACAAAATCACATCCTCATTTGCACCTGTAGCCATGTGCTCTCTTGGGAGTGGCTGGTAGTTGTGGTTCACCTTATAGCTGCCCTCAATCCCACCATATCTCACACATCTGGAGTCACTGACCAGGCCGGCTCTTGCTTTTGTTTGTTTTATTTAGGAGATTTAACTTGGATGGGGAAAAGGGGTGACTGTGGGATGCCCAAAGAATTGGTTACAGGACCTCCTATATGCACGACGGTGTATACACTCCTCTAGCACTTCTCTTGCAGACTATTGCTCCTTCACTTCTCTCCAGCACTTCTCTTGCAGACTATTGCTCCTTCACTTCTCTCCAGCACTTCTCTTGCAGACTATTGCTCCTTCACTTCTCTCCAGCACTAAGCATTAAGGTGAAAAACCTTGAGGGTTTACAACACCTTTAACTACAAAAAAATCTCTCTCTAGAACATACTGTATCTCAGCATTTAATTTTACCTTATTTGTACAGCGGGCAACTGCTTTTATTACTATCCGTGACAGTCACCAGGTTTATAAAATTCAGCTGCTGGTAGCTCAGGTTCTATGGAGCACACCCCCAGATTTACCAAGAGAGCAGCCCAAGAATTCTTTTTCTACACACAGCACATAGGCAGGCTCTTGGGAATCAAGGTAGCAGCATTGTTTTGGTGGGAAAGTAATCAGAATATTCATATAAAAAGGGGTGAGGGGTAGGAGGATTTTTATAGTCCAGCAGTCAGGGCTGACAGCGCTGACTGGAATAACAGTGTAGAAGACCTGTGTTGTAAGCCCAAACAGGAAAGTAGCAGCCTACTAATTTTATGGCAGGTGTTTTTCTGTACCTACAATGTTTTTAAGGGATACAACATGGAAATATGTGCCTATATTGAAAAGTACACCTGAATATGTTTTTATTTCATCCATATGTAGCGCCCTCTAGTGTGTAACTCATTTTTTTTTGTACAGCTTGGCTGGCGGCCAAGCCTGTGTTTATTTATGGGGAGTGACTCAGGGAGGCTGGTATGACTCACAGGCAGCATCTCTAAGACCTCCCCCTACTTCTAGAAACTGGTAGAAGATTCTAGAAGAATGGAAGTGGAGGTGAGGAGGAGTTGTATGGAGTATTCATGAGGGCCCTGACCAATCCCCAAGAGATAGGTTGGCAGGGGGCAGGCCCCCTCAAATACCCATGGTCAGCCCAGCTGGGGCAGTGGAGTTCGGGTGGAAGCTGGAGATGGAGTGCAGAGTCAGTCTGGGAGGACTGTAGAGAAGTAGCTTAGTGAAAGGGGCAGCTGAAGCCAGGCGGGCTGGCAATGCCTGAAGAGGTGGTGCTGGGATCAGTAGCCACAGGAGTAGGACAGCTGAGCACTGGGACTTCTTTTTGCTACACAACCAAAGGGGCCCGCAGTTCCTGCCTGTAAGGGACAGTTGCTATGGTCTGATTGTGCTCTTGTCAGACCATCCTTACAGTGCCAGCTAGTCCTGGGAGTTGTTAGTCTATAAGCAAGATTGTGCTGGAGGTAGAAGGAGAAGTGTATATACAGGCTGTATATAGTTAGTGTCCCTGAAGAGTTCTGAGTTTGATCAAGTGGGTATCCTATAATACCCTCAACCCTATCCAAGTTCAATTCATCTTCTTAAAAAAAGATAGCTGCAAGGACTGATTCTTGTCTTCAGCATGTTGTGGCAAATTCTGTGTGCCTGGCTGTGCAGGGTGGGAGATATTTCGTTCAACAGCGGCTCCTGCAGGTGTAGCACTAAACATACACTTGTAGTGTCAATGCACCATCAAATTGGAATACACTAGAATTTTAATTTTATCACTAATGTGTTTATGTACGTACATGTAATGCAGTGGCGGCTGGTGGGCTTTCCTTTTGGGGGGGGCGGCAAACAACCTGCACCCCCTCCCTGGCGGCGCGGCACTGACACACCCCCCCACCAGGGGTGGGATCATGAGGCGGGCTGTGGTGTCCTCTCCTCCAGTGTCCACCGGAGTGTGGGCATGCGGGCAGCAGCGGCCCCGGTGTTCGTTTCTCCAGCGTGTCTCCTCTTCCTAAGCGCTAGGATCGTCTGGCGCTTTGGCCATTTGGGAAACAGGTCTCACGACCAGTCTCCTGATTGGCAGGGAGGAACTTTAGTGTGAAAATAGCAAAAATTAATTTGCTATTGTCACACAATTGGGTGGGATTGTGAACCCACCCTTTTTTGAAGCCTATTAGAGCCTCTGACTCTAATCACATGCTTCAAAAAACACCCCCCCCCATTGGAATCTATAGTCCGGCACCCTGATATGTAGAGAAGAAAGGGGTAGCCCCTGGAAGTCGCACATCCAAGATGTCTTAAAGAGATGAATGGAGTGGCAACCTCAGCCTGGACTCCGACCAGGCCACGCCCCCAACAGGTTTCACTCCGCCCCCCTCCAGAGCTTAGTCATGGGGGGCAGAGTGAAACCTGTTGGGGGCTACCCCTTTCTTCTTTGCACCATTGCAGGAGCCTGTCTGCATTCCAAATAGCAGCTGTGGATGCACCGTTCACATACCCCCTCTTTGCCAAGCCTGAGCGGCACACACATCCCTTTCAGGGGGCTGGACGCATGGATAGGGGGGGCGGCGCCCATGCGCCCTCTATGGACGGGCTGCCACTGATGTAATGTATAGGTATCTTTGACTTTTGAAATATGGATGCAGAGTAAAAAGTCCAATATCAGATGAGCTATTCTGTTGCTGGCAACACATTGGCACAATAACCAAAGGTAGCCATTTATTCTAAAAAAGAACTGTTCCCTCACTTCCCTGAAATGCTGCAGAATCTCATTCCTTAACAAGAAAATGTCATCTTGCAGGTCCAGCCACCAAAGGTGCAACTCTGTATGGAAAAGTAAATGGTCTGTTAGCCATCCTATAGTAGAGAAGTTCTCAGCAGAGACTAGAATACTTTTTTCACGTTTGTTTGTGTTTGTATGTCACTCTATGTCTATGAGTTGACGTGTAAACAGGTAGAAGATATGACTGTGATGTAATTGTAGAGCTAAAGAGTGGAATTTTACTCTTCACTTACCAATATGGCACATAGGACAGCATAATTCATTAATCTTATATTCTCCAGGAGGGCAGACGGCATATAGTGAAGTAATTCTTGCCTGTCAAGAAAAAAATTAAAGAAATGATGTAAATAAGTTTTCCAAAAAAAACCCCAAAAAAACATTTTTATAGTTTCTGATGGCACAAGTGTCTAGATTTCGAAATATGGAGCCATTTATTAAAGTGGAGTTCCACCCATTTAAAAGTCAGCAGCTACAAAAAGTGTAGCTTCTGACGCTTAATAATCAGACACTCACCTGTCCCCTGGTCCAGCGATGCGGCCGCCTGATGCATCACTCCTCTCCCCCTCCCTCTGTGGCGCCGGCATAGCAAGTGTGGGCGCCCGGCCGTTGCCTGCGCACTGTGAATGGCCGGGCAATCTTCTGGGACCTGTGACGTGTCCCAGAAGATTGCCGGGAGGGAGGGGGGAGAGTTGAACTTCCTTCCGGCTCCGCGGCGCCCGGAGAGGAAGTGGGAGCTGGGACAGCGCCCCCCCCCACGAAAAAAATGACATGTGGCATGTCAGGTGGTCACCTACGCTTAAAGCGGAAATTCCACTTTTGGGTGGAACTCCGCTTTAGGATGGAAGATTTATACGAATAAGCTAGTCCTAAACCAGACGCAGAATACACTTTTGTCTCTGCTTTAAGATCATTGGATAACAGCTAGGACCATGATGAGTCTTTGCCTATATGCACAATGGCATCTCCTTGACTGGTACATGAAGCGCAGGAAGGGAAAATTTTATGTATTAATAGCAGATCTTTTCATGTCATGAAGTAGAGGCACAAACACATACAGAGCTATGCTTTCACATGTCAAGGAATAAGAGTCATATAGACCCCGAAAGTTTTCTTCACAAAAAAAGTAAGTGTTTTGGGATTCTACAGGGTGGGCCATTTATATGGATACACCTTAATAAAATGGGAATGGTTGGTGATATTAACTTCCTGTTTGTAGCACATTAGTATATGTGAGGGGGGAAACTTTGAAGTTGGCCATTTTGAATCCAACTTTTGTTTTTTCAATAGGAAGAGGGTCATGTGACACATCAAACTTATTGGGAATTTCACAAGAAAAACAATGGTGTGCTTGGTTTTAATGCAAATTTATTCTTTCATGAGTTATTTACAAGTTTCTGACCACTTATAAAATGTGTTCAATGTGCTGCCCATTGTGTTGGATTGTCAATGCAACCCTCTTCTCCCACTCTTCACACACTGATAGCAACACTGCAGGAGAAATGCTAGCACAGGCTTCCAGTATCCGTAGTTTCAGGTGCTGCACATCTCGTATCTTCACAGCATAGACAATTGCCTTCAGATGACCCCAAAGATAAAAGTCTAAGGGGGTCAGATCGGGAGACCTTGGGGGCCATTCAACTGGCCCACGACAACTAATCCACTTTCCAGGAAACTGTTCATCTAGGAATGCTCGGACCTGACACCCATAATGTGGTGGTGCATCATCTTGCTGAAACTATGATGTTGGTGATAGGGAATTGCTGGCCATCAAGTCGGCTTTGGAGGAATGGCGGTACCTCCTGGAAGGAGCAGCTCATCCGGTATTGGTTTTTACTGACCATAAAAACCATGAAAAAACCATATGCTGTGAAGATACGAGATGTGCAAAAAAAATCATCCCTCTGCTATTTTTCAACCTAAAAACATTGGCGGCAAAAAACGCCGGTTAACACCGGTACTGTATTAGTTGGCATTAGTTGGCGTTTTGCGGCGTCAGCGTCAAAAAATGCCAAAACGTTACAGCCTCAGAACGCGCTGGCCGTGGGTTCTAGTTTCAGCTCACTAACGCCAACGCCATCTACAGCTCAAAAACGTCAGCATTTTTATGGGGCCATTGACTAACATGGAGAGCTGCAAAAAACGCCAGAAAACGCCGGCGTCAAAAAACGTCCGTGTGTATGAGGCCTTACAGTGATCAGTCACTGTGAAGCCTGAACCTGTGTTTTCTTTCTCTGTGAATGGGCGATATAGATACATTGTATCTTTCTCTATCCCTGCAGAAATAGAAAAAAAAGTGTGTTGAAAAAAAATATTTAAAATAAATTTAAAAATCCCCAGATCAAGATTTGATCTAGATCAGCCCCAGGGTTAGTGTTTGGGTCAAGGTCAGGATCAAAGGTCAGGGTCAGTATTTTTTGGACAGGATTTTAGGCAGGATAAAAAATAAAAAGCAAAATGCAAATACAAATAACAACATACACATATGTGGTATCGCTGTGATCGCCAGTAGCAGCAGAATTTATTTTGGGTTGTGGCAGGTTATGGGACTAGCAAGAAATATACAGTTAAATTTAAAAAAAAAAAACTGTTTTTGATTTTTTTTTTTTTTACTATTTTTGGACAGTTTTCCTTAGATAATTAAAAAAAGAGATATTGATTACCATTTATCACCAAATGAAAGCCCAATTTGTCCTGAAAAAAAAAAGGTAAAATCCAACTGGATGCACAAAGTAGTTGTGACGATATGTACAGATTTACTAACACATTTCAAAGTTGCAAAATTGGGCTTAGGTATTAAGATTTGTTTTACCCTTAGGCGCAAAGGGTTAAAATAGTGTTAATTTAGTAGACAAAAATATTTTTGTTGACGAAATTAACACTGCCTGCAATGCACACAGTGCTCCAAACGGTCTGAGGAGGCCTGTAATGCACACAGTGCTCTGAGGAGGCCTGTAATGCTGCACAGTGCTCTGGATGGTCTGAGGAGGCCTGTAATGAACACAGTGCTCTGGATGGTGGTCTGAGGAGGCCTGTAATGAACACAGTGCTCTGGGTGGTCTGAGGATGCCTGTAATGAACACAGTGCTCTGGATGGTGGTCTGAGGTGGCCTGTAAAGCACAGTGCTCCGGGGAGGCTTGTAATGCTGCACAGTGCTCTGGACAGTGGTCTAAGAAGGCCTGTAATGCTGCACAGTAATCTTGATGGTGGTCTGAGGAGCCTTGTAATGCTGCACAGTGCTCTTGACGGTGGTGAGGAGGCCTGTAAATGCTGCACAGTGCTCTGGATGGTGATCTGAGGAGAACTGTAAATTCTGCACAGTGCTCTGGACGGTCTGAGGAGCAGAGGCCTGGAATGCACACAGTGCTCTGCATGGTTGAAAGGCCTGCAAATGCTGCAGAGTGCTCTGGACAGTTGTCTGAGGAGACCTAAAGTGCACAGAGTGCTCTGGGTGGTCGTCTGAGGAGACTTATAATGCTGCACATTTATAAGCAGGCCACACCACTAAGCACAATTCTGTCACTACCTTGCTGGGAGGGGAAACACTCACAGGCTTTACAGGCTGAGCTCCGAGGAAAATGGAAGTTTACGTGGGTAAATGCCCTTCATATTTTCGTTTGTTGATGAAAATTGGAATTGATTTTCCTCAATTGCCAAAACTTTGGGGTAATCTTAGTTTAGTTTTAATGGAAACATGCTGACAGGAGTAGTGACACTGCTGACAGGAGTAGTGACAGTGGCATCACTACTCCTGTTAGTCCACCACTGGCAGCAGAGTCAGGACAAGGGGAAGGGAGGCAATTGGGCACAATTTAATTATACCGGTGGGGGGGTGCACTAGAACTTACTGCACAGGGTTAGCACAGTACTGGATAATTATTGGCTCCTATAGATTGTTGTCCAGTCACCTGTAGCTGGTCGCCATCAAACCAATTGAGCGTGGAGTCACAGTAATGGTCACAACCCCTCTCCGCCCAGCACAGTTCCCGGCTCTGGTGGTCCTGGAGAAGATACAGTCACAGCTCCGCCACCAGACGTAAAATGCTGATGTCAGGATGTGGATGCTGCTGCTGCTGATAGGTGATATAAAGAGATCCCTGCTATACTAGGGCAGTGCTGGCACTTTAGTAGATGGACACAGTGCTGGGACTTGTTATTCTTCATCAGTCAGGGAGCAGTGCTGGGACTTGTTGTTCTTCATCAGTCAGGGGGCAGTGTTGGGAGGATTTGTTGTTCTTCATCAAAAGGATGAAGTGCTGGGAAGTGTTGTTCCTCTGTATTCAGATACAATGTAGGATCTCTAGATGCTCTCCAGTTAGAGGGTAGTGCTGGGATTTGCAGTTCCCCAGCAGTCAGGCACAATGCTAGGACTTATAGTTCCTCGCCAGCGGCAGGGGCAGCACTGAGACTTGTAGATTTTCAGCAGTCGGGTTCAGTGCTGGGACTTGTTGATTCTTACCAGCTGGGTACAGTTCTGAGACTTTTAGTACTCTAATAATCAGGGCAGTGCTGGGACCTGTAGTTCTTCTCCAGTCAAGGCAGTGCTAGAACTTGTAGTTCCTCTCCAGTTGGAGGGCACTGCTGAAACCTGTAGTCCCAACAAATGAAAGAATGTTCTGGGACACTTGTTTCTCACCATTTGGGGACAGTGTTGGGACTTGTGGCTTCTCAAGAGTCAGACAACGCTGGGACTTTTAGTTCTCCACTGAGGCTTGTAGTTCACCACCAATTGGTGACAGTGCTGGGACTTTTAGCTCCCCAGGAGGCAGAGAACACTGCTAGGACTTGGAATTCCTACATAGGCTTCTTTCACACGGATGTTCAGTTCAAGTCCGCCTGTCAGCTTTTTCAGGCGGATTTGAACGGAGCCTCCATGCAGCCCTATGGAGCAACGAATATCAGCGGAGAAATGTCCGCTGACACCCATCGTTCTCCGATCCGCTCCACTTCCGTAAAGTGTGACGGAGGAAAACCCTATTTTTCCATATGTCTGTGGATTGGATCAGATGAGAACAGACAGACGGATCTGTTGTCATCCAATTTCCCATATGGGAGAGCGGGGCTCTGACAGATCGGATCCGTCGGTTCAGCAGGGATCAGTGGAGCGATCCCCACTGATCAAAACGGAGCCCGCTAGCGGAGACGGCCGTGTAAAACCGGCCTATCAGTCCTGTCTAATCTGCAGAGCTAACAATCAGTTAAAGGAGAGAGGAAGAAATCTCTGACAGAGGATCCCGCATCCCATATTACACAGCGACACAGGTAACTGACATACACCAAACAACCCGACAGCGATGGGATCGTAGTCAGAATTTGTTAACTTTACTAAATAAACACTCTTTACTGAAAACCTGTGGTTTGAATAGGCCATAGCTCTTTATTTATAGCTATAAATAATAATCCTTTTATTATATTAACTTCAATAAGATGTACATAATTTCATTACCTCAACAATCAATTAATTAACTTAACACTCATAGCATATATTCAACTTGGAAATTGGAAAATAAATAATCAAAAAAAAAAAAAAATTAAAGCGCCCCGTCCCGCCCACATATGAAAACGGTGTTCAAACCACACATGTGAGGTATCGTCGCGATTGTTAGAGCGAGAGCAATAATTTTGGCACTGGACCTCCTCTGACTCAAAACTGCTAACCTGTAGAATTTTTTAAATGTCGCCAATGGAGATTTTTAAGTTGCAATGTTTGCCGCTATTCCACGAGCGGACACAATTTTGAAGCATAACATGTTGGGTATCATTTTACTCGGCGAAACATTATCTTCTACGATATGGAAAAAAATTGGCCTAACTTTACTGCTGTCTTATTTTTCAACTTTTTTTTTTTTAAATTGCGATTGTAAGACCGCTGCGCAAATACGGTGTGACAAAGTTTTGCAACGGCCGCCATTTTATTCTCTAGGGTGTTAGAAAAAATATATAATGTTTGGGGGTTCTAAGTAATTTGATAGCAAAAAACCTAGTTTTAACTTGTAAACACCGATCCCAAAAAACAGGCTTGGGCTTGAAGTGGTTAAGTACAGTGGAACCTTGAATTACGAGCATAATCCGGTCCAGGGCAATGCATGTAATCCAAATCACTCATATATCAAAATATGTTTCCCCATAGGAAACAATGGAAACTCGGTTAATTTGTTCCAGTCACTGCTTGGCTATGCAGTACCGTATGTGGCCACAGTTAAGGGGGGGGGGGGGGCTGGTGCGCCTCTAAGACAT
>BLSH010438581.1:745080-769033 GCA_018402905.1 Glandirana rugosa | reverse complement strand
CAAGTATTTTGACTCACACGTCTCATATACTTTTGGTACATATTACAAACGACGTGTTTATGATACGTTTCATTTATCCTTCTGACGCGATTGGGATTACCAGTGATATAGGGACACATGTGTCGACGTTGTTATTTCACACTAAGGATGTGGATTTTATGTTTAAATTTGGTCTATTTCGACGCGAACACTTTCCTGTATATTGTTTCCACTGTTTTTAATATTATTCACATCTTCCATAGGCATCCTATACGTCTTTTATTTCACTATTCTACCTTGCTGAATATAGGAGGGTTAGTGTATATTTATGTTCACTGTCTTGTATTTATATGTGATTGGGAGGATATAAGTCGTTCCATCTTATCACTTTATTTTCTGCATATCCTACGGATACCTTCTACACTTATTATAATTTTTGTCACCTTTGTTATATGTCCTTTCACAAGCGCAGCTTTATCTGGTTTAAATTTGTATTTTAGGTGTAGGAATCACACTTTATTGTTGCAGCTGTGTACACAGGGATATAGTGACCATTAGGGTTAGCGCAGTCTTCCTATTTACTTTGCATAGTATTTGTGCAGCAAACATTATACATGGTTTTCATATACTCTGCACACTCAGTTTTATGAACATTTGTTTGAGGGTTTACAACACTGTTTTTTTGATGACTTTGTGACAGGTCACTTGCAACCACCACAGGCAGTGCCATACCCACTTACACACCCCCTTTCTTTTTTATTTATGATATACATATGAATGCCGCCTCTACTTACATATCAATGCTGTCGATCCGTAGCTATTTACTTATTAATGCAGCCGTTATTTACATATCAATGCAGGTTATTTACATGTAAATTTGCAGGTGAGTCTTCTGTACAATGCAATAGGGCAGAGCTGGGCAGCATTAGTAAGGGAATTTAAACTGGGATTGTTGAAAACAGCTGAAACAGCTGCTTTGGGCCCCACAACAATAATGGGGCCCAGGGCAGCTGTCCCTTTTGCCCTGCCTTAAAGATGACCCTGGCTGTAAGGGTGGGTTCACAAAAAAAATGCAAATTCGATGTGTTTTAAACCACATCCATTTCGCATGACATGGACTGGCTCTTAAAGTGGTTGTCATGTTATGACAACCACTTTAAGCTACAGGTAAGCCTAGAATAAGGCTTACCAGTAGGTCCCGGGGATATCTCCTAAGCTTGCACCGTTTAGGATATATTCCCTGTATCTGCATGTGTTGACGCCATCGGCACATACACAGTGAAGAAACAGCCCGACTGGGCCGTTTCTTCACTAAAGTGTGCCATAAATGACAGCTCCCGTGTGCATGCGCCAGAGTGACATCAGCGTGGCTCCTGCCAATCACAGTGCTGGAGTCCGTGCTGTGATTGGTCGGAACCCGGGATCCCGGAAGACAATGGACACAACATGACGCCGGTCACAGCGGTGCTCGGGGTCGTTTCTTCACTAAGAGTGCCATAAATGACGGCTCTCATGCGCATGCGCGGGAGTGACGTCAGCGCGGCTCCTGCCAATCACATCGCTGGAGTCCGCACTGTGATTGGTCGGAGCCCAGGATCCCGGAAGACAACGGACACTACATGACGCCGGTCACATCGGTGTTTGGGGACCGCTGCAACTGCGCCAATCTAAGGTAAGCATTTCATAATGAGCTAGTATGTGATCCATACTAGCTCATTAGGCCTTTCTCTTGCAGGTGTTTTTTTTTTTTTCGCAAGCCTTGACAACCACTTTAATGGAGACGGTTCTCATATGTCTGGGGTGGCCGTGCTGCAGTTTCAAATAGGGTCCTGTGTGTTTTTGGGTCCGGTTAAGGTGTGAATTCAGGCAAAAATTTACACCTGATGAACAGAAACGCATCTGACTGCAAACCGCAGCCGCACATATGTGAACCCGGCCTTAGGCATCCACAGTAAGATTAGAAGCATATTTCATTCTTTTTTTAAAATCAGATATATTTTTACCAACATTTAACACTTTACAGCGTATGCAGAAAAAAATAAATTACAAACACGCCACAACAGAACCCGGCCTTAGGCACCCTCAGTAACATTAGAAGCATATTTCATTCTTTTTTTTAAATCAGATATATTTTTATTAACATTTAACACTGCAGCGTATGCAGAAAAAAAATACATTACAAAGACGCCACAACAGATGTGATAAATGTGAAGGTCTTATAATCAATTTATCACTCTGTCATTCCATTCTAACCCCTTCCCGTCGACTGTACGCAAATTTGCAGCCTCGGCTTGAAGGGGTTGTACCGGGGTGATGTCTGCAGCTGCAGGCATCACCCCGGTACTGTTTTTTAGAGCTGGCGGTTGGCTTTCTTGGGGTAACAACCAATGCAGCTAAGAAGTCGATCGGCTGTTATCACAAGCAGCGGGAGGGGACGTTCCCCTCCCATGGCCTTCTGCGGCTCGCCCGGGCTCTCCCGTCCTACCGGGAGGCCCGGACGACCAGCCGGCACATCCGCAAGCTGGCCAGAGACCCCAACGAAGACGGAAATGGCTTCAATCGGGTCTAGGATCTACCGGTATTAAGCAATGTCATGACATCTCCACAGCAATTATATTAAATCTGCTGGTCTTCTGTTACATTTGGGACAGTATGGAGAATCCTTAGATTGTAAGCTCCTCGAGGGTAAGGACTGATGTGAATGCACAATATATATGTAAAGCGCTGCATAAATTGACGGCGCTATATAAGTACCTGAAATAAATAAATGAATAGTGTGTACTAAGCTTTAAACTGGTCTCCCTCTAACCCATGCAATTCCATCAGTGGAATTGTGCAGTTTTTTTTTCCGTTCAACCAAGGGTGCTGAACTAAAAAGAAATTAAGAGCTCAGGAGAAGCCGCTGTACTAACTATCCAGTGTTAGTACAGCGATCTCTCCGCTGAGTTATTGTGTTCTGACAGGAGAGTGGCACCCCCCCCCCCTCGACTACACACTTCCGTGTTTCTATGTGTACAGGGCTTAAAGCTGAGTTCCACCCAAAAGTGGAACTTCCGCTTTAAGTCCTCCTCCCAGCTCCGGATGCTGAAACTGAGCTTTTGGGGAGGAGGGGGGGTGGGGATACCCGATTTTTTTGGGTACTACCGCTCCAGTCACCTTAAGTGATTGGAAGTGGAAGGTCTCCTTCCCCCTCCCTCCCGAAGTCTTCTGGGACACAGGACAGGTCCTAGAAGACTTTGGGACCAATCACAAAGCGCAGTGCCGCTAGCGCATGCGCAGTGTGCGCCAGGCCGTGAAGCCGCAGCTGGGTGCCCACAGTAGCAATGCTGGCGCCGTGAAGGGGAGAGGGAGAGGAGCGAGGCTCCGTGCGGCTCCATCGGTGGACCGGGAGACAGGTAAGTGTCTCTTTATTAAAAGCCAGCAGCTACACTTTTTGTAGCTGCTGACTTTTAATAATCATAAGGAGAGGGTGGAACTCCACTTTAAGTGTAGATAAGGCTTTCTCCCATAATTCTTTAGTGATGGGCCCCAAACTCTTTCTTCCAAGCCTCTTTAGCTGGTACACTGGTGTTTTCCTGTGCCCTGCTGTGCATAGCCCAAAAAGTTGAAAGATGAGCCCCTTTTTAGATTCACTCCGTGTCAGTATCATCACTAGTGAATAGTGATGTAAGGTCACTTGTTCTGTGGTAGGTCAAACTCACCCCAAAATGTTTGGAATGGTTTAAAAACTTTTCCAAGGTTACAGTAATTGGCATATATATTTGACTCCTTTGGCACACCACCATCAAATCCCACCAATTTAATTCAGTATAAATTAGATTATTCTATATTGATGTATAGCATGTAGTTCCCCCATAGCCCATATTGGCATTCATAGTATGACTAGGGTTGCCACCTTTATATCAAGTCAAACCCGAACACTTTAGTGGCGCACAGCAATTTTTTAATAGTATAGAGTACTAGTATTTATATCTGAATCCACAGAGTTCCCCCTTTATATCTAAACTTGCAGAGTTGCCTTACACTGTAAGGGGGGACTCTGCAGACTTTGATGTAAGGGAGAACTCTGGGGACTCTGAAATAAGGGATGCTCTGGGAACCCTGATTTAAGAGGGAACACTGAGAATATAGATGTACGGACAGGACTCTGATGTAAGAGGGGAAACACTGTGTCCTCTGGTGTAAAAGGGGAACTCTGATGTAAGGGGTGCTCTGAGAACCCTGATTTACCTTAGTGTACTCACTCAAGAGGGAGGAGAAAGAAGGGGGGGGACTTCAGTCACACACAGGGATGGATGGTGAGCTCACTCACCCCTTGGCAGTCAGCACCTCTCATCCAGATGTATCTGCGGCTGCTGGGCTTCAAATTTCTCACCCCCACTTTCCTTTTCTGAGGCACAGCTGCTGCAGCCAGTAACCCTGCTGAGAAGCCATAGTCCTGTCTGAATAATATGTCCGGGTTTCAGGTAGTGTGAAACCCGAACACAGGATTCAAAACCCGAACTGTCCGGGTGAATCACAGTTTGTTTTTACATCTACAGATGTCCATTATCTACATAGGCAGCCTAATCACCAATGTGTATGCAGCCTTAGCATCCCTGACATACGAAGAGGGCTCCGATGGAGTCGGCCTGCTCAGTGGGAAGTCTGTTGCTTGCTGATCCCCCCTGAGCAGGCAAATGGCTGGTCCATGTGCACTCCACTTATGCAGAGCAGACACAGTCCACATTCCTCTATGGCTGGTTGGATGTAAACGGGCTGCCATCCAATCTGATCCACCAGACGGATGGTGAATGGTTCCCCATCTGGCTGTTAGCAATCCATTGGTTTTGAAGTGGACAGGATCGGATCGGATGTCTGCAGGTGTCAGACATGGCTGCTGACACCTGCCGATCCATAGAGGAGACTAGAGGGTCCGCCTGAAAAACTGACAGGTGGACCCGATCAGTCCTCCTGTGTGAAAGGTGTCTTAAGCCTCGTACACACGGTTCGACAATCGTACGACCGCACGGACCAAATCTCATGTTGGCTGTTGTATCTCGCGTACTGACATGCACTACACGATCGTACGACCAAGCCGAACGCAGTGACGTGTTATGAACGTATAAAGAGAAAGTTCAGGTGCATGTAATTAGCATCCGGCTGTTCCTGACTTCTGAGCATGCGTGTTTTGCACAATACAACTTGTTGGACCAACTGCTCTGTACACACAATACAACGGTTGTACGACAGCTTGTTGGTACTACCAAAGTTTTCTAGATTGCTCATACAACTCCTGTTGTACGACCGTCGTACGTTGGCTGTTCTAATTGTGTGTACTAACGGTTGATTTAGCATACAACGTTCATTTGTACGACCTGTTGTATACGATCGTCGACCCATGTGTACGAGGCATTGGTCTTTCATGACCTTGTTAATAGGAACATGTGACAAGAAACTAGCAGATACTCAGATACTGGTATAACAGCTTTATTGGCATAATCCCGTGGTGGTTGCGTAACTTCTCTATTTTCTGTTTTATTGGCAAATATAGCTCTACATACAATTTAACCATTGTACATAATTCTATACACATTTGCACAATGTCACTTTGTCACTGCAATAATTATATTTCCTCTGAAAAGTTAGAGCTCACACAGGGGTGACTTGTCAGGCGACTTGAGTTGCCTGACAAGTTGTGCTCCATGCATTGCAATGGAACCGTTCTAATAGAAGCGACTCAAGTCGCTCCGACTTAAAAAAAGGTTCCTGTACTACTTTGGGTGCGACTTGCATTGACTTCTATTACAGAAGTCATTTGCAAGCTTGCTGTAGTCGTGCTGTGTGGGGGTTGCGCTGAATCGCCCCACAAGTCGGATCGCCTATGTATGAACCGGCTCTTAAAGTGGAACTAAACCCACCAATTTAACTGTTTCCCAAAGCAGTTACATTCAAGACATGCCTTGAATGATGGCTGTTACAGGTAGGAGAATCATACTTAGGCTGAACAAACATTGAGTGGGTTGAATGAAAAAAAGATTACCCAATTACCCCATCTACACATTTGATGAGGATGAGTAATCACCCTGCCATTGTGTTCTGACTGTGGAGAGCCTTCCCCACCATCAGAACACACTGATCAATGTTGCTGGCTATAGCCGGAAGCTATGATCATTCAGGAAAAACCCAACAGGCTGGTTGAACTCCAGCCTGCCCATACATGGATCAAAATTTGGCTGGTCCCTGCTGAACTGTTCGAATTTAGATCCATGTATCGCCGCCTTCAACTGGTTCCAGACCAGCTTGTGTACAATTACTGCTGCAGAGTGGCAGTGTAGCGGGAATCACCGTCTATAAATGGAGATCCGAACACACGCTCTCATGCCTGCCACACACTCCCTGAGTGAGGCCGCGGGTCGGGGGGACTGGATGTCCGCTGGTGACCCGCGATCGTCTGTCAAAGAAGAAAAGCGGGGAACCCGCCAATGTAAACATGGCGGTTCCCCGCTGTGTCAGACGGCATGACAGAGATCTACTGACCCCTGTCATCGGGATCAGTAGATCTCTTATGCCCCTTGCAGCCCAGCCCCCTCACAGTTAGAACACAGTTAACCCCTTGATTGCCCCCTGCAGGTTAACCCCCTTCCCTGCCAGTGACATTTATATGATAATCAGTGGCTATTTAAATTTCTGATCGCTGTATGAATGTCAGTGGTCCCAAAAAAGTGTAAAAAACATCCGACATGTCCACCGCAATATCGCAGATCGCCACCATTGCTAGTAAAAAAAAATTGTGAAAACGTCATAAATTAATTCTCATGGTTTGTAAACGTGGCAACTTTTGCGCAAACCAATCAATAAATGCTGATTGGGATATTTTTTTACCACAAATATGTAGAATTATATATATCAGTCAAAACTGATGAATATATATATATTTTTGGAAATATAGCAAAAGGTAACAAATATTGTTTTTTTTTTTCAAAATAGTCGCTCTATTTTTGTTTATAGCGGTGATCAGAAGAGATGCAGAGGTGATCAAATACCACCAAAAGAAAGCTCTATTTGTGGGGAAAAAAGGTCACCAATTTTGTTTGGTTACAACGTCGCACGACTGCGCAATTGTCAGTTAAATCGAAGCAGTGCCGAATCACAAAAAGTGCTCTGGTCCTAAAGGGGGAAATCCTTCAGGGGCTGAAGTGGTTAATAGTGAGCCCACCTCAACAACACCCTTCCCCCTCCCCCATACAGACAGGTGGCATTTACTTGCCTGGCCGCTATGTAGAATCACTGCTTTAGCTGTTGCCAGTGCTTTTACAAGAACATCACCCCGGCACCCCTTTAGCCGTGCTCATTCCTGCATTATCTCTGCCACTGCAGTTTCTATGCCAGTAATTCTCAAACTGTGAGATTTGGAGGTGTGCCCTGGGAGTTTTGAACAATATTTAAAATTGCTAGCGTTTTGAAACCTTGAACATATCGAAAAATGAAATGGTAAATCAATGTTGCAAAAGTTAAAAAAGTAACATATATAAAAACGCAATCTCTGTCTATCTGTCATTCATTGGTTCCTTTCGTAACACAAGACTTGTGCGAGATCTCGGGAGAACTCGATCGCTCTAATTATATTATAATAATAGAGGCCGCTCCATTTCAACTTTGATGCTTATAAATAAAGTTTTTCATTCTTTAACGATGGAGAAATACTTAATTATGTCTGGGACTCTGTAAGAGAAACTATTAAATGAAAAGCAAGGAAGCAAGCGAAAGTACAAAGAAGATTACAATCACTTCAATCTGATTTGCTCTTGAAAGCAGACACATCCTTTGCATTAAATATATATGTAAAAATAAAAAAGTTCTTTACCACAAAAATAGTTAAATCTTTTCAGGTGTGTCGTGAAAATTTTTAGATCTTTTTGGTGCGCCGTAAGACAAAAAGTTTGAGAAACACTGGTCTCTGCAAATAGATATACATGGCATCCCCTGCAGCCCTCCATAGGTGAAAGCCGCCGTGGCTTTTCTTTTTGTACAGGGTTCTACCAGACATGCCCTGGGCTGCATGCTGAACTATTCTGGGCCGCAGGTTGGACACCCCTGTACTAGCAGATTTACATACAGAAACAAATTGAAGCCAAACTCCAGCGAACGCTTTATAAGCAGTTACAACTGTTTTCTTTTTCCTTTTGGGATAAAAGTTTTACATAAATAAACAAAAGCTGATCATTTTAAGCACCCATGGCAGTTGTAAATGGTCGGTCTCATCCCTGATACAACAAAACAACAGACATACTGGCTGTATCTCCAGATGAAAATAAAAGAGAGAAAGCTTAAAAAAGGAAACAAATGCAGCCAGTACATCTAAGAATTGGAAAGCTGCAATATAATAAATATTTGCTTTTGGCTTAATACTGCTTAACCACTTGCCGACGGCGGCAAGATGGCTCTGCTAGGCAAATCGCCGTCATATGATCATGTGTTCGGGGGTGGGGGGGCCAGGGAGCGGGTGCAGCGGACTCGATCTCTGCCGGCTACCCGCGATGACCCCCCCTGCAGTGAAAGAACAGAGGTCTGTGTATGTAAACACGGACCTCCGTTCTGTGAGGGGGGAAGGGCTGTGATCACAGCCTTCCTCTATATCAGTGGTTCTCAACTCCGGTCCTCGGGACCCACCAACAGGCCAGATCTTAAGTATTACCTTGGGGAGATGCAGACTAGAATACTGCAATCACTGAGCAGCAAATGATATCACCTGTGATGTATTTCAGTTATCCTGCAAACCTGGCCTGTTGTGGGGTCCCGAGGACCGGAGTTGAGAACCACTGCTCTATATGGAAGCTGTGATCACTTCCCTTCCCCTGCCAGGGCAGCCCACACACAGTTAGAACACACCCAGGGAACACAGTTGACCCTTAGAGCGCCCCCCCCCCCCAGGTTAACCCCTTCACTGCCAATGGCATTTACACAGTAATCAGTGCATTTTTATAGCACTGATCGCTGTATAAATGCCAATGGTCCCAAAAAAGTGTTGAAATGGTCCGACATGTCCGCAACATCGCAGTACCGCTATAAATCGCAGATCGCTGCCATTACTAGTAAAAAATGTAAAAAAAAATAAAAACCCCAGAAATTAATTCTCATCATCCGTAAATGCGGCAACTTTTGCGCAAACCAATCAATAAACGCTGATTGCGATTTTTTCATTTAAAAAATGTTTTTTATATTTTTTTGGACTTGTATTTTAGCAAAAAGTAAGAAATTTGGGTTTTTTTGCAAAATTGTTGTTCTTCTTTTGTTTATAGTGGCGATCAGAAATGATGCAGCGGTGATCAAATACCACCAAAAGAAAGCTCTATTTGTGAGAAAAAAAGGACGTGACCGTGCAATTGTCAGTTAAAGCGACGCAGCGCCGAATCGCAAAAAGTGCTCTGGTCCTAAAGTGTGAAATCCTTCCTTATGTTGTACTTTAAGGTTCTAACCCCTGCACTGTATACACTATGTTGTACTTTATGGCAGGCCTCAACAATCCCCAGGCGCCAGGTCGCCATGGCGACCAGAAATCGCGTCCTGGCGAGTGGCAGCCGTTCATTCTCTTCACTCACTATCTGCTAACAGCATCTCCGATTTCAGCTAGAGCCCAGAGCCATTTCTCTGCCTAATCTAATGCTACGTACACACGATCCGAAAATCGGATGAAAAATACATACGATGCGATCGTACGATAATCGGATCGTTAGTACACAGCTTACGAGAGCCGATGATGACAGTTCATCAGATAATATTCGATCGGACAAGCATGAAAATTTTGATCGCATGGTGCCCGATCGTATGATTTTCGTTTAACCCGTCCAGATCTGCGCTATAGCCAAAGTACGGCTCCAGCGCGGATCTGAAATGGCGGATCGGGCGGAGACCCACGATCCCCTGTCAGACCTGCAGAACGGGGAACCGCCATTGTAAACATGGCGGTTCTCCGTTCTGTTGAAGGGGACATACTAGATCTAGTGATCCCTGTCACTGGGATCAGTTAGATCTGTTATGTCCCAACCAGCCCCACCCCCCACAGTTAGAACACAGCCAGGGAACATTGTTAACCCCTTCACTGCCCCCTGCAGGTTAACCCCTTCACTGCCAATGACATTTACACAGTAATCAGTGGATATTTAAATTTCTGATCGCTGTATAAATGTCATTGGTCCCAAAAAAGTGTCAAAAAAGTCCGACATAACCGCCCCGATATCGCAGTCCCGATAAAAATCGCAGATCGCCGCCAAAAAATAATAAAAACGCCATAAATCAATTCCCATAGTTTGTAGACGCGATAAGTTTTGCACAAACCAATCAATATACGCCGATTGCGATTTTTTTTTTAACAAAAATATGTAGAAGAATATATATCGGGCAAAACTGTTGAATCATTTTTATTTTTTAATATTTTTTTTTGCATATTTATTATAGCAAAAAGGAAAAAATATTGTTTTTTTTTCAAAATCATCGCTCTTTGTTTGTTTATAGCGGCGATCAGAATTGACGCAGAGGGGATCAAATACCACCAAAAAAAAAACTCTATTTGTGGGAAACAAATTTATATAAATTTAGTTTGGATTTAGTTTGGATACAACGTCGCACGAACGCGCAATTCTCATTCAAAATGCGACAGCGATGAAAGTCAAAAATTGGTCTGGGCAGGAGGGGGGTTTAAGTGCCCAGTAAGGAAGGGGTTAATCAGTACAGTTGTCGTCCGACAATACAATACAAATACACTACATCACATGACATCACTTCCGATTTTTATTCTGTCGTACGAGAATATTTGTGACTTTAGTACACTCTTACGATTCAATCTGAGATTAACTTGCAAAAAAAAACGGACGATCTGTCGTCCAATTTTCGGATCGTGTGTACGGGGCATTACAGCTGTTAAATTTGGCAAGCTGCAGGGTTATTTGTTTCTACTTAAAAGAACAAAGAGATACTTTGATAGAAAGAAAAACAAAGTAATTAACTCCATGTGTAAGAGGGAAGTTTTAACCATTTAAAGACTAAACCTTTTTCTGACATTTGTGGCTTACAGGTAAAAATCCCAGTATTTTTTACTAGAAAATCACTTAGAACCCCCAAACATTATATATATATTTTTTTAGCAGAGACCCTAGAGATATTTTATGTCACACGGTATTTCCGCAGCAGTCTTTCAAACACACTTTTTTTTAGAAAGAAATACACTTTAATGAATAATAAAAAAAACGAAATAGTAAAGTTAGCCCATTTTTTTCCCTGTATAATGTGAAAGGTGTTACATCACGAGAATCGTGATCTTTATTCTAAGCAACAAAATTGTGATCATGCCCTGTGTACCATCAACCATTACCACTCTTTATGTGCAGCTGGACTCCAGTATTTCATGGTGACCAGAAACCAACCAGAGCAATGAAATGTCACCGTGGGGGACACACATGTAGGCAGGAAGTGACTGCAAAGAGGCAGCAGAAGATCAGCAGCACTGAAATACTTTCACTTTTTTTTGTATTTTATTTAAAGCATCACTAAGCGTTAATTTAGATGTGCAGTAGGGTGGTAAAAATGTGCAGTGGAGACATGTTTTTGCCACCCACCAACGCCTGCCCTTAAGCTCCACTAGGCAGCAGATGAGGGTGTTTTACATGCTGCAGTCACGATGCATTAGGCATAATAAGGAGTTTCCCCCTATAACAGGTTGGTTTTTAGTGCCATTCTTTCTGGCCAGCCTATAACCCTCATGTAAAGGTGACTGGCTGCTCTGCTTTAAGTTAGGGGGCGCAAACTACTTGCCTTATCCTGGGCGCTGACAACCCAACACTAGGCTAAAAAAAACTGGCTCCTTACTTTTTTAGCTGGCTCCTAGATTCAAAGCAAATTTGCCAAGCCCTGCTTTATGGTTCTAACCCCTGCACTGTATACACTATGTTGTACATTATGGTTCTAACCCCTGCACTGTATACACTATGTTGTACATTATGGTTCTAACCCCTGCACTGTATACACTATGTTGCACATTATGGTTCAGACCCCTGCACTGTATATACTATGTTGTACATTATGGTTCAGACCCCTGCACTGTATATACTATGTTGTACATTATACTCCTGATCCCTGCACTTTATACACTATGTTGTACACTATGGTTCTGACCCGTGCACTGTATACACAATGTTGTACATTATGGTTCAGACCCCTGCACTGTATGCACTATGTTGTACATTATACTCCTGATCCCTGCACTTTATACACTATGTTGTACATTATGGTTCTGACCCATGCACTGTATACACTATGTTGTACATTATGGTTCAGACCCCTGCACTGTATACACTATGTTGTACATTATACTCCTGATCCCTGCACTTTATACACTATGTTGTACATTATGGTTCTGACCAGAGCACTGTATACACTATGTTGTACATTATGGTTCTGACCCGTGCACTGTATACACTATGTTGTACATTATGGTTCAGACCCCTGCACTGTATACATTATGTTGTACATTATGGTTCTGACCCCCTGCACTGTATACACTATGTTATACTTTATACTCCTAATCCCTACCCTGTATATACTATGTTGTACAGTAGACTTCTGACCCCTGCGCTGTATATGCTATGTTGTACATTTTACTCCTGACCCCTTCAGTTCATGCTTTCCATTTATGCTCATCAATGCCACCTATCAATGCTCATCAATCTTGTCTATCAGTGCCGCCTATCAGTGCTTATCAATGCCACCAGAGCATACACTTCTCCATTTCTACCATACTGCACTCACCAGTGGCAGAACTACCAGGGTCACTGTTTGGGGGCCACAGTGGGGTTGCTGGCCGCAGAGATCTGAGCTAAGAGCGTCTCTCTCATACAGCCCCCCTCCCTCGTACGGATGGGAGAGGAGAGAGCCCATCTGCTCCTTCTCCTCTGGCCCCTCTCCTCCTTTGTGTGCTCCTGCGGGAAGTGTGAAGCCCAATTAAATTCAGCTGCTGGGCTTGACACTTCCGGCGGTGCACACAGGAGGAGAGGGGCGGGAGGAGAAGCAAATTGGCTCTCTCCTCTCCCACCCATACGAGGGAGGGGGGCTGTCAGAGCAGGCTCTGGGCTGTATGAGAGAGACGCTCTCAGCTCAGATCCCTGCGGCCAGCAAACCCGCTCGGGCCCCCCAACAGTGACCCTGGTAGCTCTGCCACTGGTGAGTGCAGTATGGTAGGAACAGAGAAGTGTATACCTGAGAGGAAGAATGTAACAGTGAGCTAAGTGGAACAGTGTTTGGTCCCCAATCACATGAAATTGGTCTTGTATCATGTGATTGCTGTGACCAATTGCCACCACACAAGTCCCAGTGTCGCCAGACCAGTGTTCTGATCACCGCCACATCATCAGTGGTGTTCCTGATTCCTGCCACACCAGTACACTGTCGCCATATCATTGCAGCCAGCCACAGTGTCCCTAATCACCACCACAACTGTCAGTGGCGCCAGACCACTGTAACCAGTAACAGTGTTCCTTATACCAGACCCAGTGTCATCACACCAGTGCAAGCCACCAACAGTGTTCCTGATCAGTGTACACCAGCAGTGGATATTCTCAATTATTGTCACAGCAGTACAGAGTCATGAGACCAGTGTAAGCCAAAAACAGTGTTCCTAATCGACACCACACCAGTCCCAGTGTTGCCAGATCAGTGCAGCCAGCAACGGTGTTTTTGTCCACTAGTCCAATTCTCACCAGACCAGTGTAAGCCAGCAACAGTGAGTTCGACCACCAGCACACCAGTCCCAAAGTCACCAGACCAGTGGAACCAGCAGTGTTCCCTATCACCGCCACACCATAACTAGCAACAGTATTCCTGATCACTGCCCACAACATTGCCAGTGACCCAAACTAGTGCAGCAGTGTTCCTTATCAACATCACCAGACCAGTGCAGCCAACAGTATGCTGATCCCTAGCCACACCAGTGCTTTTGTCTCTAGAGCCAACAAAGCCATAAACACGTCCTTGACTGATGTCACCAGAGCCAGGGCAACCAGCAACAGTGTTCCTGATCAACATCACACCATTGTAGTGTGTCCTCTCGCCAGCAGACAATAGCGTTTACTGCAATGTCACTTGTGATATTTTTAAGTTAATTAAAAAAAAGTAAACAGTCCAAAAACAGTCCAATTCACTGCAATGCATGCATGTGCACTGCTGTCATCCTACTGCACACCAGCAGCTGTGTTCAGAAGGTATGTAGTGCCTGTATATTAACCCTATACCTCAATTTTCCTGCACATTAAACCCATCATCTCCCAATGTATGTGACCTTAATGTTAACCCCTTCAACTCCCCCTCTCTGTGTGTGGGACCTATACAATAACGATGCTGTGTATGTAGTGTAGTGTTGCAAAGCTTCATGTTTTAACCTCCTCAATACCAGGATTTGGTCATTTCCAAAAAATTTAGATTACCATGGGGTGTATACTTTCCAAAAAATAGGCCATTTCGGTGGTGTTCGTACTGTCCTGGCATTTTAACAGCAAGTAAGAACTTTTTTCTTTTAACCACTTGCCGACCAGTTGCCGTCGTTATACGGCGACAGGTCGGCTCTCCTGCGCGAATCGGCGTAGCTGTACGGCGGCTCCCGCGGGTCGGGCAAACTCGATGTCCGCCAGCGACCTGCAATCGCTGTGTACAGAGGCAGAATGGGGATCTGCCTTTGTAAACAAGGCGGATCCCTGTTCTGCCAGATGACCTGACAGAGATCTTCTGTTCCCAGTGTTCGGGAACAGTGATCTCTGTCATGTCCCTGGCAGCCCATTTCCCCTACAGTTAGAACACACCCATGGGAACACAGTTAACCCCTTGATCGCCCCCTAGTGTTAACCCCTTCCATGCCAGTGTCATTTTTACATTGATCACAGCATTTTTATAGCACTGATCAATGTCATACTGTCACTGGTCCCCAAAAAGTGTCACAGTGGTGTAGTGGGTAGCACTTTCGCCTAGCAGTACAAGAGTTGCTGGTTCAAATCCCAACCACAACTCCTGCCTGGAGTTTGCATGTTCTCCCTGTGCCTGCGTGGGTTTCCTCCGGGTACTCCGGTTTCCTCCCACACTCCAAAGACATGCTGGTAGGCTAATTGGTTCCTGTCTAAATTGGCCCTAGTATGTGTATGTATGAATGTGAGTTAGGAATCCTAGATTGTAAGCTCCTTGAGGGTAGGGACTGATGTGAATGTACAATGTATATGTAAAGTGCTGCGTAAATTGACGGCGCTATACTATATATATATATGAGCTATACGCTCAAGTACCTGAAATAAATAAAAAAATAAAATAAAAAATTTGGGGTCAGATTTATCCACTGCAATGTCGCAGTCCTGCTAAAAATCGCAGATCACTGCCATTACCAGTAAAAACAATTAAAAAAAATAAAAGTCCATAAATCTATCCCCTATTTTGTACCAATCAATATACGCCTATTGCAATTTCTTTTACCAAAAAATATGTGGTAGTATATATATTGGCCTAAATGGATGAATACATTTGTTTTTGTTTGTTTTTGGTTTGTGTATTATAGCAGAAAGTAAAAAAAAAAAAGTTTTGTTTTCTTTCAAAATTGTCGCTCTTTTTTTGTTTATAGTGCAAAAAATAAAAAACACAGAGGTGATCAAATACCACCAAAAGAAAGCTCTATTTGTGGGGGAAAAGAAGGATATCAATTTTGTTTGGGTACAACGTCGCAAGACCGCGCAATTGTCAGTTAAAGCGACGCAGTGCCGAATTGCAAAAAATGGCCTGGTCAGGAAGTGGGTAAATCCTTCCGGGGCTGAAGAGGTTAAGTTAGTCTTTTTTTTTTATTATTATTATTATTATTATACAGGATTTATATAGTGCCAACAGTTTGTGCAGCGCTTACCAAAATGAAGGCAGACATTACAATTATATTACAGTTTGGAACAAGAGGAATCGGAGGGCCCTGCTCGTATCCTTTATATATTACAAATAAACTTACTGGTTATGAAATGCCACCAAAAGAAAGCTCTATCAGTCTTAAAAAAAATAAATTATGAAAAATACATTTTGGCAGTGTTGCATGAGTAATTGTCAGTCAATCTATCATAGCACTGAAAAATGGCTGGGACAGGAAGGGGTTAACTGAGATACCATAGTACACCCATATGTGGTATATTGTGTCATATGCCCCCCCCCTTTTCCTGCTGCAACTGCCTGATTGATATTGGCGTGGCTGCGTGGGTTGCTCCCGTAACCAACTACATTTCCCACGGATCTACCACAGCAACAGACGTGCAGTCCTCTATGGATTCGATTGACACTCCCTGCAGAACTGAAAGCTTATACCTCGGTACAGACAAGGAGCTGGAGGAAGAAGAGTCTATAACAGCCCACTATTGATCCAATGGTTGCAGATGCAATACTTTGCAGGCTCATTTGCAAAAAAAAAAAAAAAAACAAGAAATGCACATTTATTATAGGCAAATATGGGTGCATTCATATTTTGTCATTCTTGCAAAAGATTGGCTCTATACAGGCGGACCCCTCTGACTTACAAACGACTCCAACTTCCAAACGGAGGGAGACAACAGGAAGTGAGAGGAAATCTCCCCCTAGGAAGGGAAATTCCCTCCTGTAAGAGTTATTATGGGAAAAGGGGGTTTCCACTGAAGCTTTATCACCAAGGTTTGTTTCCACAACAACCCAAAATTTTCAAATTCCAATTGTCATTGGGACAGGAAGTGAGGTGAAATCTTCTGAACATAAAACAGACAGCAACATAAACATTACCCCTTCCCTATGCTATCCAAAAAGCTTAAAATAGTTCTGAAGCTACACTTAAAAATGTACCTTAAATTCAACTTAAGAACAAACCTACAGACCCTATCTTGTTTGTAACCTGGGGAACGCCTGTAGTCATAAAAAGTGTGACAATGGGGTTGATTTACTAAAGGCACATAGACTGTGTACTGTGCAAGTGCAGCTGCTCCGGAGCTTAGTAAATGAGCAGAAGCTCTGCTGACTTCTGTCATCCAATCATGTGAAAGCAAGTATGCTGGGGTTTTTTTTCCTTGCATGTGATTGGGTATTCTTTGCAAAGTCAATCTTTACCTCATTTACTAAGCTTTGGAGCAACTGCTCTTTGCAAAGTGCACAGTCTATTTGGCTTTAATAAATCCCCCCCAAAGTGTCTGCAAATATCAGTACGTACTTGTGGAAACTCCCGTCATTGTCACAAGGCCTTCTTTACGTTCTTCCAGAAATGAAAGCGAATGCAGAGAGCGGTGGGTCGGCAGAGTAGTGCAGGAAATAAGAACACTCACCAGGCAGATGATGAATAATAATAACTCCATCTTGACTCTCTGAGGTTCGCCTGCGGTTTGGAGACTTCATGACGGTGACAACAGGACATCGGTGAAGGAGAATTGTACCCAATGCATTACTAGGTGCAGCTTGAACACGAAGGCCTGGAAAAGTATGAGGACGTGTAAACAGAAGAGAAGGCCTCCTCCTGTGTGTGCTCCTCCCCCCCCCCTTCCAGCTTGAATATCAGAGCATGGCTGCAGTGAGCTGTGAGGCAAGGAGCAGAATAGTTCATAAAATATCGCAGGCGATATTTTTACTCTCTGAGTATTTTTTGTTTTACTTTCTCTTTTTATGTCAGCTGAGCTGTTAATACCGCCCAGCAAATTAGTAGAGCTGATGTAAGTTCCACCATTGCATATTGGTACAGAGGTATACACTGGGTTTAAAAAACGTCTGTTCTCTTGGCAGTAATGCCCGGTACACACAATGAGATTATCGGGCGAATTATCGTCCGTTTTTTTTTTTTTAATCTCGGATTGAATCGGAAGCGTTTACTTTAGTTACGAAAATTCTCGCATGACAGAATAAAAAATCGGAAGCGATGTGTTGCAGTGTATTTGTATTGCGTTGATCGACAGCTGTACTGATGAAGCGAAAATCGTACGATCGGGCACCGTGCAAGAATATTTTTGCTGCATGTCTGATCTTGTCCGGACGGAAAACATTGGATGAACTGCCATGATCAGCTCTCGAAAGCTCTGTACTAGCAATCTGATTATCATACAATCACTTTGAAAGCGGGATTTTCCGTACGATTTTCTGATCGCGTGAACGGGGCTTAACCACTTCAGCCCCGGAAGGATTTCCAGCTTTAGGACCGGAGCCCTTTTTGCGATTCGGCACTGCGTGGCTTTAACTGAAAATTGTGCGGTCGTGCGACGTTGTACCCAAACGAAATTTGCGTCCTTTTTTTCCCACAAATAGAGCTTTCTTTTGGTGGTATTTGATCACCGCTGCATCATTTCTGATCGCCGCTATAAACAAAAGAAGAGCGACAATTTTGCAAAAAAAAACAAATTTCTTACTTTTTGCTAAAATCCAAATCCAAAAAAAAAATATAAAAAAACATTTTTTTTCATCGGTTTTGCCCGATTTATATTCTTCCTCATATTTGTGATAGAAAAAAAATCGCAATCGACGTTTATTGATTTGTTTGCGCAAAAGTGGTCGCGTTTACGGATGATGAGAATTCATTTTTGGGGTTTTTTATTTTTTTTACTATTAATGGCGGCGATCTGCGATTTTTAGCGGTACTGCGATATTTCAGCGGACATGTCGGAACATTTTGACACTTTTTTGGGACCATTGGCATTTATACAGCGATCAGTGCTATAAAAATGCACTGATTACTGTGTAAATGCCATTGGCAGTGAAAGGGTTAACCTGCAGGGGGCGCTCTAAGGGTTAACTGTGTTCCCTGGGTGTGTTCTAACTGTGGGGGGACTGCCCTAGCTGGGGAAGGGAAGTGGTCACAGCCCTTCCCCCCTCACAGAACGGAGGTCCGTGTTTACTTACACAGACCTCCGTTCTTTCACTCCGGGGGGGGGCATCGCAGGTGACCGGCGGAGATCGACTCCGCCGCACCCGCTCCCTGTCCCTCCCCGGACACAGTGAGCGTGCGCGCGCTCACTGTGCGTGATCTGGCGGCCGCCGTCATATGACGGCGATTCGCCTTACAGAGCCACTTTGCCGCCGTCAAATGCCGATCGGCGGTCGGCAAGTGGTTAAGGACCCTTTTCACATTTGTGCAACGCAATTTTACAGCAATTTTACAGTGAGTTTGGATCAGTACGACTTTGTTGCAACTTTGGCTCAATGAAAACATATTACAAATTCGTACAGAAATCGCATCTATATTATTCAGGTGCGATTTTCATGAGACTTTGTGGGTTTAACATTGAAGTCTATGGCCCTCAAGCTGCATCAAAGTTGGACCAAAGTAATGCAGGGACTTTGAAGTCGTACAGATATGAATGGTACTCATTGGAAATAATGGGGAACGACTTGTCATGCGACTTTGCAGTCCCAAGTCGCAGGACAAATCGCATAAGGGGCCTAAAAAACACTCATATAGTGCACCATTTGTACAAAGTTTAGACGAGTTTAGAAGAATTTTATGTTTTTTTCTGCCAGTAAGCTCCAATCAGAAACGAATCCAGAAAGGTTTTTTCCTGCCTCTAAACATTGAGCTCAAAATAATCGTCCTTATGTGCATGGACACATAAGATAACACAGAGCTGCTTCTACAGGCAGCGTACTTTTACTGCAGAGTGACAGTGTAGCGCGAATCGCCATCTATAAACAGCGATCCGCGCACACGCAGCTAGGGGGTGAGCGCGCGCTCCCTGAGCAGGGCCGCAGTTCAGGCGGACTCGATGTCCGCTGGCGACTCGCGATCGTCTGTTAGAGAAGAAAAGCGGGGAACCGCTGATGTAAGCACGTCGGTTCCACAATCTGTTAGATGGCATGACAGAGATCTACTGATCCCTGTACTCGGGATCAGTT
The DNA here is from genome assembly GCA_018402905.1 of Glandirana rugosa. Lineage (NCBI taxonomy): Eukaryota > Metazoa > Chordata > Amphibia > Anura > Ranidae > Glandirana > Glandirana rugosa. The sequence goes on along the minus strand of BLSH010438581.1, from coordinate 749,182 downwards.
AGATCTCTTATGCCCCTGGCAGCCCAACCCCCACACAGTTAGAACACACCTAGGGAACACAGTTAACCTGTTCATTGCCCTCTCAGGTTAACCCCTTCCCTGCCAATGACATTTATACAGTAATCAGTGGCTATTTAAATTTCTGATCGCTGTATAAATGTCAATGGTCCCAAAAAAGTGTCAAAAAAGTCAGTTAAGTCCACCGCAATATCACAGTCCCGATAAAAATCGCTGATCACCGCCATTACTAGTAAAAAAAAATGGTAAAAACGCCATAAATGAATTCTCATGGTTTGTAAACGCGGCAACATTTGCGCAAACCAATCAATAAACGCTGATTGCGATTTTTTTTTTTTTTACCACAAATATGTAGAAGAATGCATATCGGCCAAAACTGATGAATGAAATAGTTATTTTATATTTTTTTTCTTTGGACATTTATTATAGCAAAAAGTAAAAAATATTGTTTGTTTTTTTTTCAAAATTGTTGCTCTTTTTTTTTTTTATAGCGGTGATCAGAAATGACGCAGAGGGGATCAAATACCACCAAAAGAAAGCTCTATTTGTGGGGAAAAAAAGATTTTGTTTGGGTACAACGCCGTACGACCGCGCAATTGTCAGTTAAATCGACGCAGTGCCGAATCGCAAAAAGCACTCTGGTCCTAAAGTGGGCTGAAGTGGTTAATAGTGAGCCCACCGCAACCCCACCCCCCCTTCTCCCATACAAAAAGGTGGCATTTACTTGCCTGGCCACTATGTAGAATCACTGCTTTAGCTGTTGCCAGTGCTTTTACAAAAACGGCACCCCTTTAGCCGTGCTCATTCCTGCATTATCTCTGTACATTTTTTTCAGACACTCTAGAGAATAAAATGGCGGTCATTGCAATACTTTGTCACACCGTATTTGCGCAGCGGTCTTACAAATGCATTTTTTTTTTAAAAATACACTTTTTTGAAAAGTCGGCCCAATTTTTTTCTATATTGTGAAAAATAATGTTACGCCGAGTAAATTGACACCCAACATGTCATGCTTCAAAATTGCGCCCGCTCGTGAAATGGCGACAAATTTTGGCACTTAAAGCGGAGTTCCACCCTAAAGTGGAACTCCCGCTGGTTGGATTCCTCCCCCCCTCAGGTGTCACATTTGGCACCTTTCGGGGGGGAGGGGGAAGAGGACACCTGTCTTTAGTCCTTTTCCACACTTCCGGGAGTTCTGGCCGGCGGACGCGGCAGATGACGTCAGAAGCCGGCTCCCTCCTCCCTGCTCGCTCTCCTACTGGCCGCCTGGCCAGTAGCAGAGCGTGGCAGAGCTCGCGCATGCGCGGTAAGGTGCCCGGCGTGAAGCTGTACTGCTTACACGTCCGGGTTCCCTTACCCGCGATGGAAGCGGCTGCACCCGTCCCCCGATCCGAAGATCGGCGGCGGGTGCCGACATCGCTGGAGTCCAGGACAGGTAAGTGTCCTAATATTAAAAGTCAGCAGCTACTGTATGTGTAGCTGCTGACTTTTAATTTTTTTTTTTAGCCCGGACCTCCGCTTTAAATGTATGTGGGCATGTGATATGAGTATGTACGTGTGGTTTTGTTGTGTTTTATTGCTGCTGTAAAGAGTATCTGGATAAATTTTGTTGTATATATACAATGACAATAAAGTATCTGATCTTATCTTAAAAATCCCATAGGCGACGTGTAAAAATTTCTACAGGTTCCCAGATTTGGGTTACAGAGGAGGTAAAGTGATAGAATTATTGCTCTTGTTCTAACAATACCTCACCTGTGTGGTTTGAACACCGTTTTCATATGTGGGTGCGACTTACGTATGCGTTCGCTTCTGCGTGCGAGCTTGGAGGGACAGGGCGCTTTAAACAATTTTTTTTCTTATTTATTTTACTTTTTTTTAAATTTTACATTGTCCTTTAAAAAAAAAATTGGATCACTTTTATTCCTCTTGCAAGGAATGTAAACATCCCTTGTAATAGAAATAAGCAGGACAGGACCTCTTTAATGTAAGATCTGGGGTCAAAAAGACCTCAGATCTCACGTTTACACTTAAAAGCAATAAAAAATGTATTTTTTTTATTGTCACTTTAAGGCCAGAGGGCGGGAGTGACGTTTGACGCCACTCCGGTCCTCCAAGGACATAGACTCAAATGGGGGCTATCATGCCCTCACTTGATTTCCTGCGCAACAGGAGAAAGCATTGGATGTTCTCCAATCGAAGGATCCGGTAAACGGCCCAGATGACCAGGATGCAGCGGGAGGGCACCTCTCCCACAGCAGATAAAAGTGATCTCGCTGCGAATCCGTTGCGGAGACCACTTTTATCCGAAAGCGGACCGCCCACCATTGAAGAAAATACCAAGGTTATGGTAGCTATCTGTTGCCATAGCAACGGTATGTAACGTCAAACACCGATGTATATCGACTGCGGGCGGTCCAGAAGTGGTTAAGCCAGTGTGCATGGAGCCTTAGGCTGCATTCACACTACAGTGTTTGAATCGCAGGCAGATTCGACGCAAATCTGCCCGTGGTTTGACAGCACCGATGTGTGAATGTCAAATTGAGATGCCATTCATATGAATGACACCTCAAATTGCGGTGCCGGTCTGCTGCGATTGTCATGCGATAAATTGTGCTGCAATCGCAAGACCCATGTCACCCAAAAGTGGCTGATGAATGGCATCTCAAATGCGAGTCCCGCAATTTGTCATTCACACGTCAAGTCGCGGGCAGATTCGGGGTAAATCTGCCCGCGATTCAAAACGCTGTAGTGTGAATGCAGCCTTAGGAGCATTGAGCGCTTTTTTCTGCTAGAAAACCGCTCTCAAAAACAGAAGGGTTTTTTTTCCTGCTTATAAACATTGAGCTCAAAATATACCTCAAAATGTCTTAATATACAGGATCTCACAAAAGTGTGTTGAGTTATTTTGAGGGGACAGCATATTTACACTGTTATACAAGCTGTGCACTCACTACTTTACATTGTAGCAAAGTGTCATTTTTTTCAGTGTTGTCACATGAAAAGATAGAATAAAATATTTACAAAAATGTGTGGGGTGTACTCACTTTTGTGAGATACTGTACATGGACACATAGGATAACACTGAGCTGTTCCTACAGGCAGAACACAAAACTGCTGTAGATTGTAGATTTTTTAGGCCAGTGTGCATGAATCCAACACAGCAAGCATGAGCTCACCACACACCTTGCAATCTCCTTTAACCACTTCAACCCCGGAAGTTTTTACCACCTTCATGACCAGGCCATTTTTTGCAATATGGCACTGCATTGCTTTAACTGACAATTGCGTGGTCGGGCGACGTTGTACCCAAATATAATTGATGTCCCCCCCCCCCCCCCCCAAATAGAGCTTTCTTTTGGTGGTATTTGATCACCTCTGCGTAGGGCTGGACTGGGACAAAAATGTGGCCCTGGACTTCATCCAGACCGGCCCAGAGCTTAGCACATCAGGGTTACAGCGCACATCAGTGCACGGCACATCAGGGTTACAGCGCACATCAGGGCACAGCACATCAGGGTACAGAGCACAGCACAACAGAGTACATCAGGGCACAGCACATAAGGGTACAGCACATCAGGGCACATGGGGCACATACATCAGGGCACATACATCATGGCACATCAGGGCACATATATCAGGGCACATGGGACACATCAGAGCACATACATCATGGCTAGAGTTGAGCGAACCTCTGGAAGTTCGGGTTCTGCTGGTCCATCCGAACTTCGGGACAAAGTCCGGGTCCGGGTCCGGACGGAACCCGAACGATCGCACGGACAACGAACCCCATTGAAATCAATGGGGACCCGAACTTTTATGCACAAAAATGGCTGTAACAAAGTCCTGGAAAGCCCTAGAGGGCTGCAAAAGGAAGTAAAATGGGGGTAAGGGTAGGGCAAGTGCCCTACAAAAAAATGGGGACAGGGAAATAACTGTAAATATTTAAAAAAAAATAAAAACATAAAAAAAGCAAAAATGGAGGTGAATGTGGATCATCTTCAAACTGTGTCTGAAAAGTATTAATTAACGGTAGAAGCCATATAACTGTTCTAAAATCATCTTCAAACTAGGGCAAGTGCCC
>BLSH010438581.1:726267-738307 GCA_018402905.1 Glandirana rugosa | reverse complement strand
AATTCATTTGTGACACGGGGTGACGGGACTACAGACATGGGGTACACGGGACTACAGACATGGGATACACGGGACTACATACACGGGGTTACAGGATTACATACACGGGGTAAACGGGACTACATACACGGGTTACGGGACTACATACACGGGTACACGGGACTACATACACGGGGTACATGGGACTACAGACATGGGGTACACGAGACTACATACACGGGGTTACAGGACTACATACAGGGGTTACGGGACTACATACACGGGGTTAGATACACGGGACTACACGGGGTGCACGGGACTACACGGTACTAATCACAAACCGAACCCGAACGATTTTTGAAATGTCCGGGTCCGGATCCGTGCCACGGACACCCTAAAGTTCGGTACGGACCCGAACGTTACAGTCCGGGTTCGCTCAACACTAATCATGGCACATCAGGGCACGTGGGGCACATCAGGGCACATAGATTGGGGCACATACATCAGGGCATTGGGGACATACATCAGGACATTGGGGCACATACATCAGAGCACATGGGGTACAGACATCAGGGTACATGGGGCACATACATCAGGGCACATGGGCACATACATCAGGGCATTGGGCACATACATCAGGGCAAATGGGGCACATACATTAGGACATTGGGGCACATACATCAGGGCACATAGGGTACAGACATCAGGGCACATGGGGTACAGACATCAGGGCAGTGGGGCACAGTGTTTACTTAATGCAGAGTAGCGCAGGAAGCTGCTGTAATAAGTTCTCTGTCATGTCACGCTGCTCCCCGGTGGCCCTGCCCCCTCCTCTCTTCTCGTCCATCCCAGGTGATGTCACAAGCAAATTGGGATGGGTGAGAAGAGAGGAGGGGATGGGGTCACCAGGGAACAGCGTGACATTTCAGAGAATTTATTACACAGCCGCTTCCCGCGCTACTCTGCATGTCGGCTGAATCTTGATCTACCCGTCAGGCGTCAGCTGTGTGTGATTGACGGGTAGATCGCCGCAGACCTCCTGATTGCTCCACAGAACAGCTGGCCCCTGTGATAGTGAGGACGGCCCACTGAACCATCGGCCCACCGGGAAATTCTCGGTGGTCCCGATGGCCAGTAAATGCCAGCCTCTGCGGTTTTTATTTTTTTCGCTATAAACAAAATAAGAGCAACAATTTTGAAAAAAAAATATATATTTTTTTTACTTTCTGCTATAAAACATTCTCAATAAAAAAATGTAAAAAAAAATCTAATTTCTTTATTAGTTTAGGCCAATTTGTATTCTGCTACTTACTTTTGGTAAAAAAAAAATCCAAAAAGCGTATATTGAGTGGTTTGTGCAAAACTTATAGCATTTATAAACTATGGGATAGAGTTAGAGATCAGTGATTTTGAGCGGGATTGCAATATTGCGGCGGACAAATCTGACACTTAGGGGGTCATTTACTATAGCGCGATTCTGCCTTCGCCCGAATTGTAATGCGCAAATTTGTGATAATTGGCGCGATTATGGAATTCACTATAGCCCTGAGGGAAAAAATACTCCCAGAATCAAATTCACTATAGCGTCCAGACAACAGTGACTGACTAAAAAACTAGTCGTGGTAGAAGCAAGGGAATTGCACATGGAAATAATGTTTAGGACATGATATGATCACCTAAATGGTTCTTAAAAATGTTGTTTAATGTTGATCTGCTTTTAAATTGTTTAAAAAAGTGATATATAACCTGAAATATGATTGAAAGTCTGAAAAGAGCCAAATTCAACCTTTTTTTCCGACTATTCATCAGCATAATTGAGCATGCTCAGACAAGAAAATTCCCTCATTTTAACTCCCATGACTTTTTTAGAGGGCGCTATAGTAAATTCGCAAATTCGCGCTTATCTATAATGCTTTCTTGAGAAGGCATATTTGCGCTATATAGCCCAATGCATGTTTCATTCATTGATTCTAATGGTACAATTGTAACTTCCCTAAAGAAATCCTTTTCATGTTGAGATGAAATGTATCTTTCTCTCAAAGAAATTGTCCCTGCAACAATGTTGCTATTTCATAATCTAGTTTGTTTTTAAGAATGGTAGAATGTGTAATATTTTCATGTTTTGGTAAAATATATTTTTTCTCTGTCTCTCGCTTGTTGCAGTCCATCTCACAAAAATATTTTCCCAAACTTACACAGGTATCTTCACAAACCACAAACAATACTATTAGGCCCCTTTCACACTGGAGCGTTATTACAGCGGTAAAGCGCTAAAATTACCACTGTAATAACGCTCTAAATATTATTTTCATGCATCTCTATGGATGCTTTCAGACTGAGGCGTTGCGCTAGCGCAGCGCTGAAGAAAATCATGCAAGCATGATTTTTCAGGAATGTGGGGAGCGGTGTATTCACCGCTCCTCCACCGCTCCTGCCATTAAATTCAATGGGCAGCGCTCCCGTAGCGGCTGTACACCGCTCCGGGAGCGCCAAGCGCCGGCACTTTTAACCCCTGTTTAACCCGTTGTGGGGGGGTTAAAAGTGCCCCGCACCCGCCTGCATAGCGGCGCCGTAGCGCCTCTATAACAGCGCTAAATCCCCGCTGAGACTAGCGGGGATTTACCGCTGCCGCCCGCCAGCCCCAGTGTGAAAGGGGCCTAACTGTTGCAATTTTAAAATGAGTCACAATTTTGTGTTTTTTTTATTTCCAAATGATCCTAATTTGAGCCCAAAAAATGTGTGTGATATGTGTGCCAACTTCAAAAATAAAAATGTAATTCCCAAAAATCATATAAAATCACTATTCTACACTCCCAGAACCACCAAATAGCACAGAATAAAGAAGAATAAACGACTGACTAATGTAATTCCACCACCTATATGTCCAAAGAAATGCACTATATGCAGTATATAGGGTTGCACACTCGGCAGCCTGGTGGCTAACAGCTTAACGCTTCTACCTAGCAACTCAGAGGTTCTCGGTTTGCATCCTGAGCATTTCACTTCATGTAGAGAAGTTGTCTGTTCTCTCTATGTTGTTAAATATAACTCATGTCATTACCAAAATTATGTCTAAGTGTAGTATTTATGTGTAGGAGGGTTCCACCACCATTGCAAATTGTGTCATATGTTTTCCATGGGCAAGGACTATAATCAACCCTAACATTTCCCAACCAATAAATGCAGCCTCATACCAAGTAAAATGCCCCAAAAAGAGAGATGTTCTATAGCAGAATGCTCACAGTACTGAGCCATAACCAACCTTCAAAACAGATGGCATATGCCAGAGGTTGTTCAATGGTTATCCAGCCTTCCACAGTACATCTGCATTGATTCATTTATTGCTCCCCTGGGATTTAAGACTGTTTGACATCACAGAGATGGCTGCTCCATGAGCGTGTGTTAAGGTCTTAGCGCTTCTGCTTAGCAACCCTGGGGTCATAGGTTCAAATCCCAAAAATGCTACGTCCTGTAGAAAGGTTGTCTGCTCTTCCTGTGTTGATAAACATAACTCATGTACTTCCCCAAGTTTTATATAAATGTAACATTTATGTGGATGAGGGTTACACCACCATTGCAAATCGTGCACAATCTGCTATCTTGCCAAAAGTATTGGAACACCTGCCTTTATACATGCATGAACTTTAAAGGCATCGCAGTCTTAGTCTGTAGGGTTCAAATTTGATTTAGCCGACCCTTTGCAGCTATAACAGCTTCAACTCTTCTGGATAGGCTGTCCACAAGGTTTAGGAATATTTGACCATTCTTCCAGAAGCGCATTTGTGAGGTCAGGCACTGATGTTGGATGAGAAGTCCCGGCTCGCAGTAAATGCTCTAATTCATCCCAAAGGTGTTCTATGGGGTTGAGGTCAGGACTCTGTGCAGGCCAGTCAAGTTCCTCCACCCCAAACTTTCTCATCCATGTCTTTATGGACCTTGCTTTGTGCACTGGTGCTCAGTCATGTTGGAACAGGAAGGGGCCATCCCCAAACTGTTCTCACAAAGTTGGGAGCATGAAATTGTCCAAAATGTCTTGGTATGCTGATGCCTTAAGCCTGGGTTCACATTAGTGCTATCACAGACATTGCATGTGATTCGCACCCGTACAGTTGTATGGCTGAACTTGCATTGAATTAGTAGAAAAAAAGGTGCAGGGACCTTTTTTTCCCGCACCAGAATCGGATCGCATGGGTGTTCTCACTCATGTGATCTGATTCCTATCAGAAGTATCAGAGTTATTAATATTGTATTGACACCTGCAGCGGTTCACAGAAGTAGGAGAGGTGCGATGCAGGAACCGGTGCTAGAATCGTGCTGGTTCCTGCATCGCACCTATGTGAACCTGGGCTAAGGCCGCTTTCACACTTGTGCGACCTGAAAGTTGCATGACTTTACCACGATTTTGATGCGACTTAAAGCAATGCCTGTGTAATCTTGAGGTCTATCGACCTCAAGTCGCTTCAAAGTCTGACCAAAGTAATGCAGGGACTACTTTGAAATCACTGCGACTTGAAGTCGCACAGATATGAATGGTGCTCATTGGAAATCTTCTGGTACGACTTGTCATTCGACTTTGCAGTCCCAAGTCACAGGACAAGTTGCACAAGTGTGAAAGGGGCCTAAGATGAGCTCTGCTTGTCTCTCTCCTCCCCCCTCTGATGCCACGTTTGGCACCTTTTCGGGGGGGGGGGGGAGGTACTTCCGACGAACCTCACTGCAACGAGGTATGACAGAAATTTGTCACCCCTCCTCCTTCCCTGCTGCCAGGCCATTCAGAAAGCGCAGTGCGCTTTGTGCATGCGCAATAGGGAATTGGCAATGGAGGCAACAGAACCCGAGCGCCAATGGAAACATGGGCTGAGATGCCAACATCGCTAGCATCCAGGACAGTGTCCCAATAATTAAAGTCAGCAGTTGCAGGATGTGTAGCTACTGACTTGTACATTTTCTGTGGTGGGGGGCACTACTTTAATATCAGCTTGGTTACCTAGATTGGTGAGCTGGGATTGAGCTCCAGCTATCACATAGTACTTGGGCTTATCTCAACAACCTGTACCATATGAATAGCTTCAGCTAATCACAGAGCAGAAGTAATCCCAGCTGACATGAATGTCAAACACTTCTGGCTGTTCAAAGTTTGGCTGCTACAATGATTTGTATGGTATCAGCAAGCCTACATGATACATTTAAACAAGGCTATCTACCCCACAGAGTAGTTCAATGGTATGGATGGTATGACCTTCTGAAAGCTTGCATTGTACTCAGCATTATATGCTGAAAATATGCAAACGCATATTTGCCAATTAGCCAATGCACATCAGTTTAATTGCTTCCATACTATGAATTCTTTAACCACTTGCCGACCGCCGATCGGCATCTGACGGCGGCAAAGTGGCTCGTTCCCGCAAATCGCCGTCATACGACGGCGGCTGCGGGAACGTGTATAGTGAGCGCACGCCGCCGGAGGCGCGCCCACGCGCTCACTGTGTCCAGGGGGGGCCAGGGAGCGGGTGCGGCGGCTTCGATTGCCGCCGGCCACCCGCGATGCCCCCCCGGAGCGAATGAGCGGAGGTCCTAAAGCTGGAAATCCTTCCGGGGCTGAAGTGGTTAAATGCTGTAATGGTATGTACATATTCATTAATATTATGGTGTAGAAAAGGAATAATCACACACTACGTGCCGGCAGTTCGTTTGTAGAGAATAACAGAATACAAGATTAGTAATTGTATTTTCTATGGCTGGTTGTAGTCAACTCTATAGTGTAGTGGTTTCCTTAGTTAGCTTCAAAGGTTACAGCTACGGGTTTGAATCCTGCAGATGTTATCACCACACCTTGCATTGTACTCAGCATTATATACTGAAAATATGTGAAGGCATATTTGCCATTTTGCTGTGGCAGTACCCAGGTCCCCATACACTTTTTTATAGCAAATAATTTTCATAAAAACCTTCAATGGATTTTGCAGGTTCAAGCCCAATTGATATCAGCTATTCCAAAATATGCCGATTAAGAAGGCATATTTGCAGCAATAGCGCAATTTCCCGTTCGCATTATCGCCTAGTTGAAATCCTAATTGACTTAAATGGGCATTATTTTTTGGCATTACGCGATTCACGCTATAGTGAATTAGCCCCAAACTGTGATGTCTGGAGGACAGATATGCAAAAGCTGATCTTCAATCATGAGATCTTCCAGGGCCTCAAAAGAATTGGCTTTCAGGCCCCTAGTCCACTGTTGGAAAGTGGTACGTAAACGGTTTACCACATCCATATAGGAGTCCCCATGCCGTTTTTGTAGGGACCTAAACAGTTTTCGGTACATTTCCAGGGTTAGTCAATATTTCTGAATGATCACAACCTTTATGGCGTCGTCGTCTTCGTCCTGCTCCGCTGGCAGGTCGCCATACGCGTCCAGGGCCTTGCCTCGTAGCCCTGGCATCAGGTACCGGGCCCATTGTGCTGGGGGCAAATGGTACTGACGACAAGTTTTTTCAAACGACAGTAGATACACGTCAATGTCACTGTCCTTTTCCATGACTGGAAATTTGGCAGCTGGGCTCGCAGGCAGAGAGGTGTCCCTGTGCTCTAGGGATCCAAGGTTCTGAGCCTGTCGTTGCTGCTGGAGTCTCAACATCTCCAGTTCCTGCCGATGATCAGCCTCCTTCTGCGCAGCCTCTCTCTCAGCCTGGTGTTCCTCTCTCTCAGCCGCAGCCTGGATTTCCACAAACTGCAGGTACATCACAGGATCCATTTCGCTGAGGTGCTTTGGTGCAGTGTTCCCCAACCCTATCCTCAAGACCCACCAACAGGTCATGTTTTCAGGATTTCCATTATTTTGCACAGGTGATTTGATCAGTTTCACTGCCTTAGTAATTACCACAGCTGATTCATCTGAGGGAAATCCTGAAAACATGACCTGTTGGTGGGCCTTGAGGACTGGTTTGGGGAACACTGCTGTAGTGTTTCCTGCAGTTGAGGAGGGTCTATGCTGGTTGCAGGCAATCTGGGGCTGGCCTGCTCCTGCTGTGGCCTAAAGGGGACATTCAGTGGTCAGTCTCTGTGTGCCTATCCTGTGAACCACTGTGCTCTGGAGTATCAGGAACCCCTTCAGCTTCAAGTTCCCCCGAGTTCTGGTCTGCTCGGATATGGTACTCTTGTAGGGCCTGTATCATGTCTCCACAAGTTTTGTTACTGACGTCAAGGCCTCTTGTTGTACACTCAGCAGTCAGGTCATCTTTGCTCGTCTTCTTATACCCTGATACCCCAGACATTTTGAAAGTGGAAAGGATAAAACAGAAAGCAGAGATAGAAAGGAGCTGTAGGAAGGAGTTGTTGCTGTATGTCTCTTTAAAAAACAAAAAATATGCACCAGCTTGTCTCTAAGGACTGTTTCAACAAAGGTTACAATCCTTCAGTGCAGAGCTAATTACTAACAATGCCCTGAATGCACTTAACCACTTGCCGACCGCAGTCTGATGGCGACAGAGTGGCTCCTTATCGCAAACCGCTGTCATACAACGGCGGCTGCGATAACTAATGCTGTGAGCGCGCGCGCACTGCCGGAGGGGGCCAGGGAGCAGGTGCGGCGGACTCAATCTCTACCGGCTACCCGCGATGGCCCCCCCCGCAGTGAAAGAACGTAGGTCCGTGTATGTAAACACGGATCTCCGTTCTGTTGAAGGGGGAAGGGCGCGGATCACAGGCTTCCTCTGTATGGAAGCCGTGATCATCCCCTTCCCCCAGGCAGGGCAGCCCACACACAGTTAGAACACGCCCAGGGAACACAGTTAACCCTTAGAGCGCCCCCTCCAGGTTAATCCCTTCACTGCCAATGGCATTTACACAATAGTGCATTTTTATAGCACTGATCGCTGTATAAATGCCAATGGTCCCAAAAAAGTGTCAAAATGGTCCGACATGTCCGCTGCAATATTGCAATACCGATAAAAATCGTAGATCGCCGCCATTACTAATAAAAAAACGAAATAAAAACCCCAGAAATTAATTCTCATCGTCCGTAAACGCGGCAACTTTTGCGCAAACCAATCAATAAAGCCAAATGAGTTTTTTTTACCAAAAATATGAGGAACAATATAAATCGGCCAAAACCGATAGAAAAAAAATTTCTTTTATATTTTGTTTTTGGATTTGTATTTTAGCAAAAAGTAAGAAAATTGGGTTTTTTTGCAAAATTGTCGTTCTTCTTTTGTTTATAGCGGCAATCAGAAATGACGCAGAGGATATCAAATACCGCCAAAAGAAAGCTCTATTTGTGGGAAAAAAAGGACACAAATGCGCAATTGTCAGTTAAAGCGACGCAGTGCCGAATCGCAAAAAGTGCTCTGGTCCTAAAGTGTGAAATCCTTCTGGAGCTGAAGTGGTTAAACTGGAGTTCCACACAGAATTTATTTATTTTTTGGCATCCACTCTTTTAACACTAAATAGATGTAACCTCTTGTTTCCTTACTTTCAAACTGCCTAATAATTACATGTATTTTTTACTCACAATTTCGTTTTTCTCACTGCTGGACTTTTCCATTTTAGGTGAGGGCCTCTGAAGCCCATCCATAGTCTTCTGGCATCTCTTCCTGAAAGAAGTGCATGGTGGGTAACCATCATGCACTCCTCAATCTCGGTCTGCCTTAAATTGCGTCATTCCTGTCTGGAAATAACACAATTTTACAGTACAGGGAAGCCCACTGACTCCTGGGAAATGATGAGTCACATCTCCCAGGAGACCAGGTGAAGCAGGAAGTAAAAAGAGCCTAGGACCAAAAAGAGGCAGATTACAGAGACCACCTAGCAACAAGCGACTTAGGGTGAGTATAACATTTTTTTTTCCTTCAAAGGTAAGTTTATATGGGCAAAGGACTTAAAAAATGTAAAAAAAAATTCTGGGTGGAACTCCTCTTTAAGGCAAAACTATCCAACCGCTGCCAACCAATATGTCATGGATGTGGGTATCAGATCACTGCCCTCCTCACTGACTGGTGACCGAGAACCCCCTTGATCTCACACTGTGCTTGTCACTAACGTAACAACACCACTCTCAGCTGCTTCCAGCACAACGATTTTCCAGCTTGCGGGATCACCATCTAGATGCCAGCTGCCTGAGAGCGATTGTTACCGGGCTAATTCAAGCCATTAACCCTTTCAGTGCCACCACTTCTGGATGCCGGCCAGAAGATCCGGATTTTAGCAATACCACTTATGATTTTAGAATAATCACCTGTAACACACGCTTTCACCACAGACAGGAATATTCAGATGATTTATTTTAAAACAGTAGCGCTCTTCAAAGGAACAGGTTCGTTATAGCTTGCATTAAGAGCTTTAGGGACAAGATTAACACTTTTCAGAATAAGGTTTAATAACGAAAAGGTCAAAATTGGTGCAGATAAAATATTTATAGAAAAATGGTGTTACAAAGCAAATAGAGACATAATATACAGCAGCAAAGAGATAAGATAGAATGGAAGGGGAAGAAAGTTACTTGCAGTTAAATGTCCGTGATTGATCAGAGATTCGTTGATGAGTCCACGGGTTCTCCGATGTTCGTTCTTGGATGGTAAGTTGAGAACTGTGCACTGTCCGGTCTATTCCCTTTTTCTCTGGAAGCCAAGGGGTGGGGCAATATGCCCCTGACCACTCACATGGGTAAGGAGGGCCCGTGGGCTGTCTGGGGCGGACCGTGGAATAAAAACCCTCCCTGATATGCAATTTTCAGTATAAAAATCATATCTCAGGATGGGATCACCGTGCAGACCCAGCATTAAGGAATTCGCGCTCAGCATGCACAGTGCATTAAAATAAGTCTAATCACAACAGACTTGTCACTTTCCATTACCCTGGGAAGAGGTGGTTTCCCGTATGATCGGATTTATCGACATTTGGATTAGTTTTGTTCGGAATGAATTTCCGCATTTAAATATATTCTTTTTATTAAGATGTCACGTTCCTATCTGGCGTTATGAAATATGGGTAAATTATACTTTTAAAATTAATTAAGGGTCTCTGGGAAGGTCACAGCTGCCTGAGGGAGGGGGTTTTATGACCCTTCATTATCTTTAGGCATCCTGTTCTGTCTCCTAATGGATCTGATTTATTGGTTTATGATCAGGCCTGGCAAACACGCCAGACCTCTTGGGACCTGGTCAGGGGACCTAGGAATTCCTCACTTGACAGGAGGGGGGACAAGGAGTGAGGTGTTTGTCCTAAGCCAGAACTGACATGGCTGACTCTGCCCAAAATGGTTGCATGCTTCGTGTGTCCCTGCACGTGATATCATTACAGTGGTGTCTTAAAATATATACAGTCTAGTATATATATATATATATACACACAGCGTATTGAGTGTACACTATATATCAGTGCATTCCGGGGTGTACAGTATATAATACAGTGTAGTGCGGTGTTCAAAAAAATCCCCATCATGTCAGGAAAGCCACAAAGGAGAGGCAAACACTCCCATGCCACTAAAAGAGGGCAAGCAGCCTCTGTGTCTTCAGTGAAAAGTGGTGGTGGCGGACATGGTGCATCCTCTGCAGGCGGGTCACGCTTGTCCTTTTTTTCTGCTGTTGGCCATGCTATTCAGCCACAAATACAGAAGAGTTGGTGGAGTGGATAACTAAGCCATCCTCATCCTCCTCATCCTCTGTCACCCAGGCTCAGACAAGTTTGCCTTCCAACACAGCTGGCAAATCGGCCTATTCCACCGGATCCTTGTCCACAATTACTCCTTCTGTAGCCCCACCATCATGCATGGAGGAGTCACCAGAATTATTCGACCATAGTGTCGGTTACATGCTGATGGAGGATGCACAGCAATTTGAAGGCTCCAATGTTGAACGCCCATTCTGGGAGATGCCTCTGCACAGCACGGCTGTGAAAGAAGATGAAGATCAAAGAGAGGAAGGAAGAAGACCGAAAGAAGAAGCAGATCAGAAATAGGACCGGGGCAGGAGAAGATGGAGGAAGAAAAAAGAAAGAAAAAGAGCTATTTTACACAATAAAGGACTTGTCAAAAACTGCCTCTTGTTTTTTTTACCACTTTACTCCTTTTTTGGTGAATGGGTAGGGGTACAATGTACCCCATATATATTCACATGGGGGGGGGTCGGGATCTGGGGGCCCCCTTATTAATAAGGTGGCTTCCAGATTCCGATAAGCCCCCCACTCACAGACCCCCACAACCACTGGCAAGGGTTGCGGAGATGAGGCCCTTCTCCCCATCAACATGGGGACAAGGTGCTTTGGGGGCGACCTCAAAGCATCCTCCCCATGTTGAGGGCATGTGGCCTGGTATGGTTGGGGGGCGCTCGTCCCCACCCCCTCCTGCCATGCCAGGGCTGCGTGCTTGGATAAGGGTCTGGTTTGGATTTTGGGGGGACCCCTACGTCATTTTTTTAAAAATTTGGCACGGGGTTCCCCTTAAAATCCATACCAGACCTGAAGGGCCTGGTACGGACCTTGGGGGGGGACCCCTACGCAATTTTTTTTATTATTTTGGGTGGGGTTCCCCATAAAATACATACCAGACCTGAATGGTCTGTTACGGACTTTGTGGGGGAACCCAACGCAATTTTTTAAAAAAAAATTGGAGCAGGGTTCCCCTTAAAATCCATATCAGACCTGAAGGGCCTGGTATGGACTGGGGGGGAGCAATGCTTTTTCAGTGATTTTATATATATTGCCGGGAACCAGCAATACACTACAGCCGCGATAATAAATGAGAATTTTTCCTTTGGAAATGTCATTTTGCTCTGACTATGTTCTAAACATCACAGAGTTGTGCCATTTTACAGGCAGACTAAGGGGACCCTTCAGGCATGATATTTAAAGGAATATTTCATTTTTATTGTTTCACTTTAAGCATTATTAAAATCACTGTTCCTGAAAAAACAATAGATTTTTTTGCATTGATACATGTCCCCTAGGACAGGACCCAGGTCCCCATACACTTCTTAGGGCAATAACTTGCATATAAGCCTTTAAAATTAGCACTTTTGATTTTTCATGTTTGAGTCCCATTGATTTTAACGGCGTTTGCGTGTTCGCACAA
>BLSH010438581.1:650658-667791 GCA_018402905.1 Glandirana rugosa | reverse complement strand
TCTCTCGTCGCTGTCTACGTTTACCACAGTCGTACATCTGTGACATATTGGAGATGTACAAAACGCCTATTGGCGAAGTAGTCCTCCTCGGTTACCAGAGAAGCAGGGGACCATACAGAACATGTGGGGGGACCTGAGAGGGGGGGTGACCATAGAAGCGGGGGACCATACAGAACATGTGGGGGTACCTGAGGGGGGTGACCAGAGAAGCGGGGGACCATACAGAGCATGTGGGGGGACCTGAGAGGGGGGTGACCAGAGAAGCTCTGACAAATTGCCCACAAAAAACCTTATTTTCTGGCAGTGCCCCTCCCGAGACTAGGCTCTGGATCCGCCCCTGGAAGCAGCTTCATGCTGCAGCACCTATAATACTTATCGCAATGTAATGTGAATGCTGTTTACTAATGATATACCTCTAATTACTGTAGATACTCCTCCTGATGAAGCGGTTATCCGCAAAACATGTAGAGGTTATACAGTGTCTACATGCTGACACCATTTGCATCTGTCGCTGCTCTCTCTTTGTTCTTTCCCCCTTTCCTTATAAGAGGGTTGTAAGGCAGAATGGTGTCATTAATCTTGATGTAAATTTTAAATGTCTGTGAATAATGTAACTGTTCTGTTGTTTATATATCTATTTTTTAATATATTTAAAATAAAACATTTGTGATGTATTTTATTTAATTACGTTGTTATTTAATGGTGTCGTAATAGTCCAAAAAACGTCCTTGTCCACATTCGGGGTACGGGTTGGGAAGCCCTTACTCCTGTTCTTCCAATTATCCTTGCTCATGGACGAGACACCTTATTTGTAGTGTTGTCTACACAACCTGTTGAGGTACTTAGTTCAGTGTTGTCACATGAAAAGGTATAATAAAATATTTACAAAAATGTGAAGAGTGTACTCACTTTTGTGAGATACTGTACGTCTTGACATGCAAAAGGTGCAGTCTTCCTGTGAAAAACTTTGCCTGTTTGACGTTCCCTTCTGGTACCTGCTTGGCTGACTCCCCTCCTGGCTCCTGACTTTGCATGCTGTTTTTGCTTTTTTTTTATAATCTTTTTTTTTATAATTTTAGGCGCTGCATATATATCCCAGTGAACTTTTAGACAATACAGATCTGTTGTTTTATGCGTGCTGCCACCTCTAAACTATTTATATTTTAAATATTCCAATTTTCACTATTCATAGTACCCTTATCATATTTTATTTCTGAGTGAGCGCGGGTTTTCTTGCCTTTTACATTTTTTGCATGCTGTTTGTTTGACCTCGCTGATCTCTGGACTCCTGTTTCACTGGCTTGCTCTGACTATTTGCTCTAGTTACCGAACCCTATCATTTTACCTTTTTATTAAAAAGTGTGATTTTACTGCACTTCTGTATTGGTCTGATTCATGGTTTCTGACAGTAGGCGAAGGCCATGAATTCAGAAGATATAGACAATCCACTTGCTTGTAATATTTTTTCCAGATTGGATGAGCAGGATCATCGCATGGATTTGTTTTCCATAGCGTTGCAGCCACTCCTGAATCGCTCTGCTCACCTGGTTCCTCCTACGGTGGCCGTTCCGGCACAACCTGTGTTGCAGGCTGCTCCTGCTGATTCTCAAATCTCTGTGCAGGCACCCGCCTCAAATATTACCTCTATAAGGGGTATGTCTGGTTCCGTTCCGCTTCCCTAGCTATATGGGGGCATTCCAGTTCAATGCAGAGGGTTTCTCAACCAGGTTGGGATATACTTTCAGATGCTGCCCCAGGCGTTCCCCACGGACAGAAGCAAAGTAGACTTCGTGATTTCTTTGCTTTCTGACAGAGCCTTGGCCTGGGTAAACCCTCTATGGGAGACACAAAAACCCTTTGTCCAGAGTTACCCAGAGATTGTGGCCTCCTTTAAAAGGGTATTTTGATGTTCCGGCATGCTCCACTACCGCTGCCAAAAGCCACACGTCCATCAAGCAGGGTACGAGAACAGTTGCCGATTACGCCATTGAATTCCGTACTCTGGCAGCAGAGGCTGCTTGGAACAATGAGGCTCTCGTGGCTGCTTTTTCTCACGGTCTCTCAGATAGCATCAAAGATGAGATAGCAGCCTGGGACATACCTACTGAGCTGGGGAGGTTGATCACGTTTCCCATTCTCATCGACTCCAGACTCAGAGAGAGACCTTCCTTTAAAGTGATACTAAACCCTCATGTTTTTTCGCTTATATCTGTTACTAAATAATAGCACTACATGAGAAGTCTAACCTTTTATGTCATTTTCCCTTCTAAGTTGTTTATTCAGGGTCCGTTTTTTCCATTTCCGGTTGTCCTGTTTGCTGTGTGACCCTTGTACTGCCGATCTCATAGTGTCAAAGCACATGGGAGGCAGAGCTACAGCATCCTCCATGCCCGGGGACACAGTGAGTGCGGGCGCAGCCAACATTCCTACGCAGGGCTGTAGTCACATAGGTGTGAGCACGCACGCACAGGTGACACTATGAGATCAGCAAACAGGACAACCAGAAATGGGAAAAATGCTATTACTTAGTAACAGATATAGGCGAAAAAACATGAGGGTTTAGTATCACTTTAAGAAGCGCTTGTGGAAGCCTCCTGTATGTTTGGCTCCAAGCTTTGTAGTCCCACCCGTGCCTCCCTCACCTTCCATACCTCCTGGTTCCGAGCCTGTCAGTGAAGTAGAACCCATGCAGTTGGGCTTCTCACACGTCTTTCTGCGAATGAGAGAGCATTTAGGTGGAGGGAGAGATTGTGCCTTTATTGTGGCCAGGCAGCTCACTTTTTGAAGTCTTGTCCTACCCGTCAGGGAAACGCCTGCACCTGAGGTCCTGTAGGGGACAGACCTTAGGTGGCATTGTTACATCCCCAGTTATCCAGAAGAATAAGCCCCTGGTTCCGGTTACACTTTTTTGGCCTGAGTTGTCCATCGAGATACAGGCTCTAATAGACTCTGGGGCTGCAGGCCTGTTCATAGATAGTGCCTTTGTGTCTAAGCACTCGATCCCGCGTCAGCTTTGGGCTACTCCACTTACCATTGAGGCTATTGACAGGAGACCTCTACAGCCTGCCCAGGTGACTCATGAGACTGCTCCATTGACCATGGCCATAGGGGCTCGTCACCATAAGATAATCCAATTCCAAGTCATTTCCTCTCCTCACTTTCCGGTGTTTATTGGTAATCCTTGGTTACAGAGGCAAAACTCCTCTTTTGATCAGCTTCGTGCTGAGGTTCTTTCCTGGTAGCCACAATGCAGTAAGAGAGGTTTTCAGAAAGTGTCTAAGGTCTTGTGTACCTTTTCACCCTCCTCCCTGCCAGAGGAATACCGTGAATTTAGTGATGTCTTTGATAAAGGTCAAGCTGGTAGTGTGCCTCCACGCCGGTGGTTCGATTGCGCAATTGACCTTCAACCTGGTGCCATACCCCCTCAAGGCCGGGTTTGCCCTGTCTCGAAGGATAAAGCCATGGAGGAGTATGTCGCAGACACACTTTATAGAGGGTTCATGTCACGTACCTGATGGTAGAGTCTGACTTATGCAGTAGGCAACCTCTCTTACGGCCCTGGTTCCAGGACCCCTGGTAGAGCAGAAAGGGAGCGCTGGAGCACAGGGGAGCACGAGGGCTGGATTGGACACATATGATGGTAAGATGTCTTCCAGAAATCCGTGCAAGACTGAAGAGTAGTGATGCAGACCGGGTCAGTAACATGCGGGCAAAGCAGTACAGAAGGAGCAGGCAATCGGATGGTCAGGTGCAGGCACGGTCGTTAACAGGCAGGCAGGTGGAGGTACACAGGGGTCAGACAGAAGAGTGGTCGTAGGCAAGCCGGGGGTCGGTGCAGGCAGAGTTTAAGCGTGTACGGGTTCAAGCCGGGTCACAGGTAAACAGGAAACACAGAACAGATCACTGAAAGGCACTGGAAATGCTGTAGAACGGACAGCTGCTGGGCATGGAGGAACTAAATAGAGCTGTTTGGCGCAGTTTCCAGCATGTGCGCACGCACAGGAGCGTGCGGACGCGCACAGGCGCGCGCACAAGCGCCTAAGGAAGCTGAAGGAATTGATCTTCTCCTAATAGTTCATCCGCAAATCTTTGTCTCCTGCTGGTGCTAGCTTCTTCTTTGTAAAAAAGAAGAGTGGCGAACTGAGACCTTGTATCGATTATAGGGGTCTCAATCGCTTCACGATTAAGAATGCTTATCTGATTCCGTTGATTACGGAGTTATTTGGCCACCTCAAGGGAGCAGCAGATTTCACTAAGCTTGATCTGAGAGGGGCATACATACTTGTGAGGATCAAGGAGGGTGAAGAGTGGAAAACTGTGTTTAATATCAAGACAGACCATTACGAATACCACGCAATGCTGTTTGGTCTTTGCAACGCTCCGGCAGTTTTTCAGGAATTCATCAACGATGTCCTATGTTGCAGCAATGTGTGGTGGTTTATCTAAATGATATCCTCATATAGTCCCTAGAGAGCCACCACACAGATATCTGCCGTGTGTTTCAGAGGCTGAGAGAGAATAACCTGTATTGTAAATTGGAGAAGTGCGAGTTCTATTGTGAACAGGTTAAATTCCTGGAGTATGTCATTTCCACTGCTGGTTTGATGGACCCAGAGAAGCTATTGGCAGTTCTACAGTGGCCTTGACCCATGGGCTTACGTCCACTACAGCGTTTTCTTGGCTTTGCCAATTATTATCGGAAGTTTATTCATAACTTCTCATCTCTGGTCAAGCTCCTGACTGATATGACCAGAAAGAATGGTAACCCACAGAAATGGTCTTCGGAGTCCACTAAGGCCTTTGTTTCTGCTCCTGTGTTGGCACATCCAGGTCCTACGTTACCCTTTATCCTTGAGGTTAATGCATCTGAAACTGGAGTTGGTGCCCTTCTGTCCCAACGCCCCACCTCTGAGAGCGCTATGCATCCTTGTGGCTACTTTTCCAAGAAGTTGTCTCCTGTGGAATGCAATTATGAGATTAGGGATAGAGAGTTGTTAGCAATAATTTTAGCCCTTGGAGGCATCCCCTTGGAGGGTATCACTGTTCCTGTTCTCATTTTGACTGACCACAAGAATCTCACATTCTTGTCTGAGGCTTAAACACCTTTCCCCCAGGAGGGCACGATGGGCTCTGTTCTTGTCAAGCTTCAATTACCCAGTACTAAGAATGGGCCGATGCATTGTCGCAACAGTTTTCCTCCACTTCCAAGATGGAGTTGGTTCCAGTTCCTGTAATACCTCCTGATCGTATTCTTACTACGGTTCGTACCAGTCTCACTTCACCTTTGGGTGACAAGATCCTTGCTGCTTAAAGCCATGCTCCTCCTGAGAAACCTTGTGACCGCTGCTTTGTCCCGGAGAGTCTCCGTACTGCTGTGCTCCAGACTTACCATTCTCCCAAGGCTGCTGGTCACCCAGGGAATAATCAACTCATTTGGGCTATTTCCCAACAGTTATGGTGGCCTAGTCTTTGCGCTGATATAGCCGCCCTTTGTAGCAGTCTGTTCTGTGTGTGCTCAGAACAAAACATCACGACAACTTCCAGTGGGTCTTCTACAACCCATACCCAATAGAGAGCGGCCTTGGACCCACCTGTCTATGGATTTTATTGTGGAGTTACCTAACTCTCAGGGTAACACAGTTATCCTTATTTATATGTAGTGGTAGCGCTAAACTGAGCATGTGAGAAATAACTTATATATATTGATAATACTTATGTGTGTAAATGGCACAATATATGAAAATAACCCTGTTTGCTTCTGACCTATCGATTGCTGCGTTGTTTTATCTACCTTCATACAAGCTTGTTGGACTTTTTTATCTCCCTCTTTTTATCCTGTCATTTATATTTAATAAATCAACCCCCTCATCATTGAGGTTTTACACTATGGCGAGTGCCCTGCTTTTTATTTCCATATATCCTGTTGAGGCATTCGATGATCTTCGGCCCCCCTATTTGGACCCCCTTCCCCCCCACCGGAAGACCACTGGTATCCCTAACCGGACCACCCTGATCCAGGACCTGGAGGATAGACGCGGACCCAGTGAGACGAGTTTGGTCTACCAGAGACGCGAGACCTGGCTGTGTGACGCGACCGGTGTCGGAGTTCCCTGGAGCACCTTGATGATCTCTGCTGTCTGGTCCCTTAATGATCCAAAGGCGTTTTTACTTCCATATTCTGGTAAGCCTCCACTCAAATAGAAGTTGGAGTTCTCTTTAAATCAAGCACACAGAGTATTAACTCTGAAGAGTCACCACCCGTCGAAGATTCACAATTTGGATATTGCACCTTGATTTTAGTATAAAGGACACTTTTGCACTTTATGCACTAGGACTTGTTGTATATATTCATATATGTATATGTCCATGTATTGATTCACGCACTGCACTTCTAATCCTAATACAAGGTTGTTTTATTTTCATATATTGTGCCATTTACACACATAAGTATTATCAATATATATAAGTTATTTCTCACATGCTCAGTTTAGCGCTACCACTACATATAACTACGAATTTCTACGATTAAGTTTGGTCGACACAGGTAGCTGCTCACTGTTTTCTCTACACACATCACACTGGGCATAGCGTGGTAAAAAAACCCCTCCTACAGTTATCCTTATGGTGGTTAACCGATTCTCAAAGATGTCACATTGTATTCCACTTAAGAAGTTGCCCACGTCCAAGGAACTGGCATCCATTTTTGCTTGGGAGATCTTTTGCTTACATGGGCTTCCCAAGGTGATCGTCTCGGACAAGGGTAGCCAGTTTGTGTCCAGGTTTTGGTGAGCCTTTATTGGTAATTCAGCTTTCCTTCTCTTCTGCGTATCACTCACAGTCCAATGGGGCGGCAGAACGAGCCAACCAGTCCTTGGAACAGTTTTTACGTTGCTCTATTTTTCTGACCACCATAACAACTGGTCTGACATGTTACCTTGGGCGGAGTTTGCTCACAATAGTACAGTCAATACCGCTTCCCGATTGTCTTTGTTTATGGCAAATTATGGTTTCTAACCAGCCATGTTGACTGACTCATTTGTTCCTCAGAGAATTCCTGCGTTGGAGGAGCATCTCCGTGATCTTCGTTCCACTTGTGATAACAGTGAGATACCAGTGATAACAGTGAGAACAGGGATAGGTACAGACGCCATGCTGACCACAGACGCCTACCTGCGCCTTCTTACCAAGTTGGGGAGAGGGTCTGGCTGTCTTCTCGCAACTTCCGACTCTGTGTTCCCTTGCTGAAGCTGGCACCACGGTTTATTGGGCCTTTCCGTATTCTCCGCAAGATCAAAGCTTGCACTTTAGACTTGCCTTCTAATATGCAAATTTCTAACGTATACCATGTCTCCTTGTTAAAACCTTTGGTATGCAACCGCTTCACCACCTCGGTACCACGTCCTCATCCTGTTCAGGTTGAGAACCAAGAGGAGTATGAAATACAATCTATCATTGACTCCCTTAGGTTTCATAGGTGCATACAGTACCTGGTTCATTGGAAAGGGTACAGTCCAGAGGAGCATTCTTGAGTCTCATCCTTGGGCGTACATGATCCTGTCCTCCTCTGCGCTTTCCATAGACGTTTTCCCCTCAAACCTGGGGGCCCCCAGAGGGGGGGTTGTTGAGGGCTGGGCTCAGCTCTCCCTTCTAAGAGCAAGGTGCTCAGCTGAGGGTTAATGGCCAGTCTCAGCTTCTACTCTGTCTCACCTGATGTCTTTATCCTGCCTCTGCTGCTACCTGGATCAGATTGCAGATGCCTTTGCCTTGGTCAACATCTCTGGAGAAATCTCTGCTGTATTTTCCTGTGAAGGACTTTGCCTGTTTGACATTCACTTCTGGTTTCTGGATTCAAGACCCTGCTCGGCTGACTCTCCTCCTAGCTCCTGACCCTGCATGCTGTTTGTTTGACCTCGCTGATCTCTGGACTCCTTTTTCACTAGCTTGATCTGACTATCCGCTCTGATTACCAAACCCTGGCTATGCTTTGACCACATGTACTCTGTTTATGTAATTTTACCTTTTTATTAAAAAGTGTGATTTTACTGTACTTCTGTCTTGGTCTGATTCATAGTTCCTGACACATACATCTGCTGTAGATGGCATAGTTAGTAATGAGAATACACTGGCTTTTATGCAGCGTGATCTTAAGGCGGTTGGCCTTCAGTCAAAACATCATACTAGTCATATAGGAGATCTTGAAAATAGGCTCCGCAGAAATAATGTGAGGGTGCTTGGCCTCCCAGAGCCCACCCCAAGGAATTTATGGAGCAATGGTTGCTGAGGATTTTTAACAAAAAACAGTTTTCATAATTTTTCCTGTTGAGTGTGCACATAGGATACCATCTAGACCTCTCTGGGAAAATGTCCCCTCATTGTAAAGATGTTGCATTTCAGAGACAGAGATAAAATTTTGATTTTGTCCCGAACAAAGGGCAATATAGTTGTAAATGGCTCAAATTTCTTTCTATCCGGTTATTCAGGGGAAGTGCAAAAAAATGAGAGCTCAATATACAGAGGTTAAAAAGTGACTCCCCAATCTTGAAATGTCATATGCAATGTTATATCCGGCCAAACTTAGGATTGAAAAAAATAGACTCCTTAGTTCGTATTTTATCATGGAAGAGTCAGAACCCCAGAACTAAGCTTTCTACATTACAACTTCCTAAAGATATGGGGGGACTAGCTGTGCCGAATGCTAGAATGTACTTTATAGCTGCTCAGCTTCAATAGATGGCAGGATGGGGATCTTTAGAATGGACAGATCCAATTCAGTTGCTAGTAGACCCTCCCGTTATCACCTAATAGCCCAGTTAGAATTTGAGCCGTTCGCTTATGCCCCTCAAAGTCCCACCCTAGTATTGATGCATAAAGTGTGGCAGGAAATGAGACATATTATGCAATATGAGTATAGATCAGTTTATTCCCCTTTATGGGAAAATATAAAATATAAGGAAATATGTAAATTGGAAGGATTTAGGGTGTAGAGAGTGTTAGGGATTCAATATATTTCACATTTATATACTGACATTCTTTTAAAAACATTTCAAAAATTACAGACAGAATATTTATTGCCTTCTTTTACCTTTTTCCAATATTTACAATTGTGACACGCCCTACAGGTTCAGTTTAGAGATAACAGGTGGAAGATACAAACTATGCCACTTATAGATCTCCTTGTAAAGATTCAACCTAAGAGGGGATGCATTATATAGCCATCTGACTGGGCAATCTCGGTCGGGGGGGGGGGGCTATTTGTCCAGCTAGAAGGGGATGGGAAAGGGACCTGGGAGCTATGTCAGATGAACAATGGCAGAGTATTTTGGAACAAGTGCAGTCATTATCTGTATCACCCCATCAATGCTTAACTCAATTTATATATAATTTATAGAGCATATAGGACTCCAGCTAAGCTGTATCAATGGGGTAAGTGAGATGAATCAAAATGCCTGACGTGTTCGAGGTCGTCTGCTGGTTTATATGTTATGGAAATACCCCAAATTGTTTAGATATTGACAATAACTAGTATATATCATTAATGGTGTTGATTAAGCCCAGATAAAATTTGATTCTAAAGTATGTCTGCTGGGAAAAAGAAATATATGCACCAGTTAGGACAACTATTAATAGGATGTTGTTCCTAGCATGGAAGATGATTGTATTAAAATGGATATCTCCAGGAACCCCTACATATGAGGAATGGCGGACACAGGTTAATGTCACTTTATTAAAAGAATGGCAGGTGTACCAGAATAGAGGCTTGCTAAATACATTTTACAGAATGTGGGAACCATGGTTAGTGACATCTGGCATGGTACCCTTTACTATACTTTACTTTACTAATAAACTTTGAGGGGGTCGATGGATTTTTCAACAGTTATAGAATGGGTGGGGAAGGATAAGTAGGGAAGGGTAAAAGGAAAAGATATAAAGACAAGTATGTATATAATCTACAAAAATAGATGACAACTGACTATTCTGTAATGAGTAATATCAGGAGGGGTGTAAGGGTAATTGAAAAAGGAAAGAGAAAGAAAAAGGAGATATGGCACTCACATAAATATGGAATTAATGATATACAAGTAATTGCGTATTTATTATTTTTTAGTTGTTGTTGTGTTAATTGTTATTTGTAAATTGAATGTGAATGTAATTTGTTTTTTATGATTTGTTAATTTGTAAATGAAAAATGATGATAATAAACAGATGAATTGGAGATAGGGAGGGTGAATGTTTGTAGCAGGGACATAGACAGCGATAAAAACATGATTGGGTCTAACCCTTCCCCACTCTATTCAAACGTAAAAAGAAAAATAAAGGCTTTAGATACACCTTTAATGGCAAACTGAAATCATCCAGAAAGTTAACAACAACGACAAACAGCATGCATGCGTATACATATCAGTAGAGAAAAAAGAAACCCAATACCAGGAAACATGGGTCAGTGTACCATAACTTATTATAGAAAAGAGGAGATGTACAAAAAAAAAAAAATCTATATCCCATACACAACATTCAGGCTGGGCTCACACTTAGATCGGATGCAGCTCACAGCAGGGGTCCGGTGCATCTCTGGTCTTTGTTTCAGGGACGAATCAGGCCCGAGTTTTGCCTGAATTCGGACCTGAAACAGAGCCAAAGACGCACAGGACTCCTGTGTAATCCGCTCCATGGCCACCAAGGAGGTGTGTGAACCAGCTCCATAGAGAGTCAGGCACACTCTCCTGTCATGCGAATTGTATGCGGGGAAACCCACATCCCATTCTCCCTAGGGTGAACCCAGCCTCACACTCGCTCGCTCCTTTCCTTGAACCAAGATCAAAAGGCATTGAATAATGTAGGCATATAAGAAATTATGGATCAGCAGAATCCAAAGTAGGCACTTTGTTCTGAGTGTGACGCCATGGGGGATACCAGTCATACGTTTCAAAATTTTATGATACTTTTTGGGACATGCTTTACCCTCATCTTGTAATTGGGTAAGTCCACATTAATCAGACAACATACTTGCATTAGAGTCGGGGGGGGGGGGGGGTTCTTCCAATTAAGTAGTGTACAAAAAAGCTTAAACCCTAGCACAGTAAAATGTTTTAATGTTAGTAAAAAAGTTCCAATAAAATCATTACACTCACATTTAGTTGTATAAAAACAAGCACAGCAGCAGTAAGTATTGAGATCTGGTTGGAGCTGAATCATCCTCCATGAGCCAGTATAAGTTGTTCATGAATAGAAGCCGCCAGCTCTCCCACAATTATCTGTTGGAGCCACAAGCAGGACAGGGAACACTAAGGTTTAAATATTTTTAGTGGGCGTGGCGCTGCTCAATTATATACCCCATATATATGTGAGCCAATTACTTCACAATGTGTTTAAAGCGGAGTTACACCAAAAAGTGGAACTTCCACTTTAAGCACTGCTCGCCTTTTTTTGAGAGGGGAGTGGGAACCTGGTTTTGATATGTACCCTCTGTCCCACTTCCTTCTTCCGTCTTCTCGCTGCCTAGGCGACTCCTCCTCTCCCTAGGCGGCTCCTCCCTCTCTGCAATCTTCTGGGACACGTCACAGGTCCCAGTAGATTGCCTGGCCACTAGGAGAGCGCAGCGCGACTCTTGCATGCTGTTAGAAAAAGACTGTGCTGAGGGTTAATTGCATTGTGGTTTCCTCTATTTCCTGGATGAGCAGCTCTATTTAAACTTCCTGCTTCCTGTAGCAAGTGCTGTCCGTTGCTGTCACACACCTGATGGTGGAGTCTGTCTTGTGCAGGAAGCAACCACTCTTATGACCCTTGTTCGGGAACCCCTGATAGAGCAGACAGAGGGTTCCAGAGCACATAGGGGCACGAGGGCTGGACTGGAACACTGGTGGCAAGATAGGTCCGTCAGAGGCTCGTGCAGGTGTAGAGTAGTGAGGCAGGCTGAGGTCGGCAACTGGCTGGCAAGCGGTACAGAAGGATCAGGCAAAAGGTTGTCAGGTGCAGGCAGGGTCGTTAACGAGCAGGCAGCAAGGTACAAAGGGATCAGGCAGAGGAATGGTCGTGGGCAAGCTGGGGGTCGGTGCAGGCGGAAGTCAACCAAAGGTCAAACAAGCCGGGTCTCAAGAACAGGTCAGGATACAGATTCAAAGGATAGGTAGCCCTCCAGATACACTCCAACGCTGTAGAACGGACAGCACTTGCTACAGGAATCAGGAAGTTTTAATAGAGCTGCTCATCCAGGAAATAGAGGAAACCACAATAAAATGCAATTAGCCCTCAGCACAGTCTTTTTCTAACACATGTGCTGTGTGTGCCCAGCTGTGAAGCTGCAAGCTGTCAGAGCTGGGTGCCCATGGTTGCAACGACGACGACACGGAGAGGCAGGGAGAGGAGTGAGGCTTTGGGCAGCTGCATCACTGTATCACTGTGCCGTGGGACAGGTGAGTGTCTGTTTATTAAAAGTCAGCAGCTACACTATATATGAAAACAGTTACCACTTATGAAGTTCTGTAGAATATAAATAGTATATATGAAACAAAGCCACTGTTCAAATACTATAAAGACAATCCTTCCATTAAGGCGCAACAAATGTATGAAACAATACCCAGTAATAAAGTGCTATGATATATATGAAACTTTTTCTAACAGTGCAATGAATAGTGCACGGACCAGCCAGGAAGCGACGCAATGAAGCTACAGCTCCGCCCTACGTGTTTCAGCCACTTCAGATGACGGTGTGCTGATGAAACGCGTAGGACTAAGCCGTAGCGTCATTGCATCACTTCCTGTCTGGTCTGTGGAACGCATAGGAAACCGCGGACTTCCTGATTCTGTCAGAATGTAAGTGCATAGATACACGTTTATACATATAATAAGTCTGTTAAACGAGGTGAAGGTGAATTTCCCCCTTGTGGGGAGAGCTTTCTGGTGAGTACATTGGCATAGGGGAGCACAGAGTAGAGCACCAGCACTTTTTGAGTTTAAACACGCACGGGTAAAGCACAAGTCACTTTTTTTGGATTTGGATTAAAGCTGTTTCGTAATACTTATGTACTGATTATTGATACAAGGACTTAAAAAAAACATTCTGCCACGTATTTCTTTGATTTATGAGATGTTCATCTAACCAGACGTGGGCAATTAGGCATTATATGGTTTGCACTATTCATTGCACTGTTAGAAAAAGTTTTATATATATCATAGCACTTTATTACTGGGTATTGTTTCATACATTTGTTGCACCTTAATGGAAGGATTGTCTATCTTTTTAGTATTTGAACAGTGGGTTTGTTTCATACATACTCCATGTCCCAGCTGAGGGTTCATGTAGTACTGTATGGGTTGCACGTGTCACTTTACTGATAAGAAAAGTTTCATATGTTATTTATAGCACTTTATTAGCAAGTAATGGTTCATATTTTAACAGAACTTCATAAATGGGAACTGTTTTCATATATATTCTATAGCACTTTAAACATGTTACACATATGGTATTAAATAAACACATTGTGAAGCAATTGGCTCTCATATATATGGGGTATATAATTGAGCAGTGCCACGCCCGCTAAAATCTTTAAAACTTACACATGGACCCCACCTGGGTAGAGTCATAGTGGAGGCAGCAGCTTTTTACCAATAATACACATCATCTGCGCGGGCAAACCAATCTCATTAGGAAACACTAAGGGCCGGTTCACACTTGAGCGGCGCGACTTGCCAGGGCGAAGCAAGTCGCCCCGCTCGAGGCGATCTCAACGCGGCTTCTAAGGAGACTTCTATCATAGAAGTCAATGCAAGTCGCACTGAGATTGCCCTGAAAATAGTGCAGGAACTATTTTTCTAAGTTGGAGCGAAGCGATTCACTCCTATTAGAACGGTTCCATTGCACAGCATTGAGGCGACTTGTCAGGCGACTTGAGTCACCTGACAAGTTGCCTAGATGTGAACGGGCCGCGAAGTCGCGCCGCACAAGTGTGAATCGGCCCTAAGGGGTTGATTTACTAAAGCTGGGGAGTGCAAAACCTGGTGCAGCTCTGCAAAGAAACCAATCAGCTTACAGGTTTTATTGTCAAAGCTTAATTGAACAAGCTGAGGTTAGAAGCTGATTGGCTACCATGCAGAGCTGCACCAGATTTTGCACTCTCCAGTTTTAGTAAATCAACTCCTAAGTAGCTGCACTTTCCAGACAGAATGTGATATTTGTGTGAAGTAATGCTATAAGGCTGTAGAGGCTGGCCACAGCTAAAGGCAAATCAAGTGCTACTTGGATGCAACTTTAATAAGATTTGTGTATTCTATGGGGCTAAAATTTCACTGGAATTGCATCAGAGTAGTACAGGGACCTTTTTCAGAATCACACTATACTGAGTCACATTCATGTGAACGGACAGCATTGAAAATAATGTGATTTCCAATGCCGTGCAATTCTATTCGAATGACCCTTGAGTTGCTAGATCCTGTCATTCTTAGTTCCATAGTGTCGTTCTTGGACTACATGAGGAGTAAGACATTTTATGGTCTGATTATAGAGCAACAATATGTAGCTCTATGCCTGCAGGAGTCGCTGTTTACTGGTTCCCCCTACTCTTGCACAGCCAGGCAACAAGCATTTCCATCTTGCATCCAGACACAAGAAAACAGCCCATGGGCTTGTTTTTGTTATTTCTCATTCTGGCAGATTTACCTTACAGCACTTGTGCATGCTTGATCTAGAACAGTGGTTCTCAACTCCGGTCCTCGGGGCCCACTAAAAGGCCAGGTTTGCAGGATAACTGAAATACATCACATGTGATATCATTTGCTACTCGGCGATTGCAGAATTCTAGTCTGCATCTCCCCAAGGTAATACTTAAAATCTGGCCTGTTGGTGGGTCCTGAGGACCGGAGTTGAGAACCACTGCTCTAGAACCAGTTCTGTGTATCCATTGACACACATGTAGACCGGTGCAGCTTACTTTCTCCACTGCAGGTTGTGCTCTTCTGCAGCGGCACTGTTGTTGGAGAGGAAGTCAAAAAGAGCAGGGCTCTTCTATGTTTCCTGGGTCACTGGGGCAGCCTGGCGATTGGATGCTGACACCCTATGTGGCTCTAGCATCCATCTTGGGTCAGGCAGAGCCTATTTAAAGCCCTGGCTCTCAGTTTTAGTGATTTGTGAGTTGGTAAAATAGGACAGTTACTCCAGCTGTTAGAGACAGTACTAGCACTAAGGAAAGCTTCCTAACAAGGAGGAAAAAGGTAGGGTCACAACTCTTCTGGGCACCTTCCCAATTGGGCACTAGACGACCAGGCCGCATTCTGCCCCTCTCAACAGATGCTGTCAGCCTGGCTGGAATCTGCTCCCTTCACGTTACTGGAATCCATGAGTGCACCCTGCCCACCGGTTTATTGTGTTGCTGAATTATTTCAATACTAGTTCTGCCCTGCATCCGTCTGTGTGAATTATTCTCTCCCCCCTCCCCCCCGCACATGCTGCACCCTATCTATACACAGAGCGTGGTTCAGCCCTTCCCCCTCTCTACCTTTGACTGACAGCAGCAGGAGCCAATGGTTCTCACTGCTGCCTCTCTGTCCAATGAGGAGAAAGAGCCCCTGCTCTTGTGTACATCGCTAGATCGAGATCAGGCTAAGGTTAGTATAAGGATCTGATCGCCGCTATAAACAAAGAAAGAGCGACAATTTTGCAAAAATAACGATATTTCTTACTTTTTTCTAAAACTCAAATCCAAAAAAAAAAATATAAAAAAACATTTTTTTTCATCGGTTTTGGCCGATTTATATTCTTCCTCATATTTTTGGTAAAAAAGAATCACAATCTGTGTTTATTGATTGGTTTGCGCAAAAGTTGCCGCGTTTACGGATGATGAGAATTAATTTCTGGGGTTTTCATTTTTTTATTTTTTTTACTAGTAATGACGGCGATCTTTGATTTTTAGTGGTACTGCGATATTGGGGTGGACATGTCGGACATTTTTGACACTTTTTTGGGACCAATGACATTTAAACAGCGATCAGAAATTTAAATGTCCACTGATTACTGTATAAATGTCATTGGCAGTGAAGGAGTTAACCTGCAGGGGGCATTCTAGGGGTTAACTGTGTTCCCTGGGCGTGTTCTAACTGTGGGGGGGCTAGGCTACCATGGCCATAAGAGATCTAACTGATCCCAGGGACAGGGATCAGTAGATCTCTTATGTCCCCACTGAAAGAACCGGGAGCCGCCGTGTTTACATCGGCGGTTCCCCGCTCTTTGGCTCTAGCAGCTCATCTCGGCTCGCTGGCGGACATCGGGTCTGCCCAAGCCACGGGCACACTCCTCCGGAGTGTGTTGGGCACACTCCTCCGGAGTGTGTTGGGCACGATTTGCGCTAAACATCCACACCGCCACAGTAAATATACTGCTCGCGGTGTGGAACCAGTTAATGCATAGAATGTTTCCTTTAGAAGCACTTTAACTGGTTCCCGACCGGCTCGCATACATTTACTGCTGCAGAGTGGCAGCATCCCGTGAATCGCCATCTTTAAATGGCGGCTCGTGCATGCGCGGCTAGTGGGCGGGAGCATGCTGCCGTACTCTGCAGGAGTGTGCCCGCGGCTTGGGCGGACCAGATGTTTGCCAGCGAACCGCAATTACCACAGCAGAAACACGGGGAACTGCCAATGTATACATGGCGGTTCCCCGCTCTGTCAGACTGCATCTAAGAGATCTATTGATCCCTGTCACTCTTATGCCGCTGACAGCCCAGCCCCCTCACAGTTAGAATACGCCTAGGGAAGACAGTTAACCCCTAGAGCCCCCCCCCCCCGCCCAGGTTAACCCCTTCACTGCCAATGACATTTATACAGTAATCAGTGGATATTTACATTTCTGATCTCTGTATAAATGTCATTGGTCCCAAAAAAGTGTCAAAAATGTCCGACATGTCCGCCCCAATATCAAAGTCTGGATAAAATATCGCAGATCACCGCCATTACCAGTAAAAAAAAAAAAAAATGCCAGAAATTAATTCTCATGGCTTGTAAACGCAGTAACTTTTGCGCAAACCAATCAATAAACACCAATTGCGTTTTTTTTTTTAACAAAATATGAGGAAGAGTATAAATCGGCCAAAACCGATGAACACATTTGATTTTTTGATATATCTTTTTTTTTTTTGGATTTGTATT
>BLSH010438581.1:629823-649706 GCA_018402905.1 Glandirana rugosa | reverse complement strand
ACCTGTTACGTCATACTCCTCGACGTTATGTGTTGTGACCCGTCCCTGTTGTTTTTGAAGGTCCACCTGTCCTTGTCAATCCTTAATACCGTTCCTCTATAATGATAACACCATACTTCAGTATCTTCTAAGTTCCCTGACTGATTTTAGTGTTCCGTGACGGATCTTGATTTCATAGTGAAAACCCACCTGATTTGGTATTTCACTGTGATTTGATATAGGACTAAAAGGTTTTTATTAGGTTAGAAGGTGATGAGTTACCGGGACATAAGATAAAAAGTAATTTAAGATATTATTTCACAAAAAGACGGAGGAACAATTTCGCCTCAAGGTGGGAAGGTGTCCTCTTCCCCCTCCCCCCCGAAAGGTGCCAAATGTGACACCTGAGGGGGGGAGGAATCCAACCAGCGGAAGTTCCACTTTAGGGTGGAACTCCGCTTTAACAAGGAGGCAGAAAAACACTTTATTATAGAATTTAATGAAAAATAGAATACAGGGCCATTGAGTAGTGGAAGATTGGATTATTTTTGGAAAATCAGGATATAGTTTAGTGTCACTTTATGGTTTAGTCCACCCAAAAGTGATACTTTAGTTCTAGGCAGTGCCTTGTGATTTTAGTCAGTCCCTTGAATCTTCTATGACTTCATACCACAATAGTAATATCTCCTTGCCATAATTCCTAACTGTTCCTGTCCACCTGGAAGTTTTTGTTGTCCCTGCCCAGTGTTGTGTATTGCAGCTCCTCATACTGCATTGTCCATGATGTAAAATACATTTTTATTATGGGACCACTCATAATGGCAATTGCAACTACACAGAGCTAGGAACTCAATGCTGAGATTTCATCAACAGAGTCCACAATTGGAAGGTGGTTCCATTTTGAAATATTCGTTTTTGGGTGAACTGACACTTTAAAAGCACCCTTACTAATCTATTAAAGCCATCATAGCAAGGAAAACTAGTGATGGGCTTATCTAGACCAAAAAAGCCCCTGTATGTACTAATCCGTGACTATGGTGACCATATATGGTAACAGACGACGAGCTCCTGCACACCTGCTTTGAGTTATAGCAGTCTGTTAGATGTGGTATCGGATGATGATGCTAGGCATAGTAATATTGAAAATATGTTTTTTGTAGCATAACTCCTCCAAAAGGTTAACGTATTTACCCCGATTTTTTTTTTTCCTTTCTAGTTGGCTGCTAAAAAGGTTGTTGTTACAGAGAGTTTAGATGTGCGCCACAGACAACGTTACACATGGTATATTCTAAGGGCCGGTTCACACTGCAGCAATGCGGGAACCCTGCGAATCCAATCCCGCATCGCATGTCTCCGGGTAGCAGTTCACACTGCCATATGTGAACTGCCAATAGAAAGCTAATGACACCCCCAAATCAGTTTGCATATTGCACTGCAAACTCGCACAGGAATCGGATCGCATGGTGTGAACGACCATGCGATCCGATTCTGCCCCTGCGGAAAAAAAGGGGTCCTGTGTGAGTTTGCTCCGATTGCGATGCAAATTCAGCCATGGCTGAATCTGCATCACACAGAGATCACATGATTCACACTGCAGTGCGGTGCAAATCACATCCGATCTCCGGGATTGCTGCAGTGTGAACCGGCCCTAAGTGTTCAAAGACATTTTGTGTCACATGTGATTCTTTCCTAAAAATCTTAGGTCTAACGTAAATATATAATGTCAATATGTGTCAAATGTGCTATGATAAAATAGAATTATGCAATCAGATTACAGCATACTTACTTATTTTTGCGGTGTGGAGTGCAAATGGGTTCAACAGAGGTGATTAAAATATCAAAAATACCAATATAAAAAAGTAAAAATTATTATGATTGACATCCATTGTATCTGTACTATATCCATATACTGTAGTTGTAGTTGTAGTACAATACTAAATTATACCACTAGGTGGCACTGCAGGTGACCAAGGTTTACAATTCACAAAGCTAACAACAGAAAATGTATATTTTTAAAAAAGTGACTGAGTCCAATGAGATTTGAAATACACAGTCACATGGCTATATTGGAGGCCCTTATTGTCAATGCACGTTGGGAATTGAGCCTAATGTCTTGTAAAATCCTGGCAGTGCTACTTACACAGAGGGTTCAAAAACAGATGATAATCATATGAATGTGTACATTTCAAACCAAGAACTTTTTTTCTAGTCTTGGATAGAGTGTGGAAGATTTAGAGCTCCTTTCAGGTTTTTATTGTTGTCTGAGGCTCTGTTAGAGAGACAAAAGTTTCCCTAGGCACTTGCCGACCGCCCGCCGTGGCTTGACAGCGGCAAATTATTGCGAAACGACGGAGATAACGAGTATTGTGAGCGTGCGTGCGCCACCGATCTCTGCCGGCTTCCCGCGATGGCTTCCCCGCAGTGAGAGAATGGAGGTCCGTGTATGTAAACACAGATCTCCGTTCTGACAGAGGGGGAAGGGATGTGACCACTCCCCTCCCCCTGCCAGCCCAGCCCCCATACAGTTAGAACACACTGAGGGAAACACAGTTAACCCTTAGAACGCCCCTCCAGGTTAACCCCTTCACTGCCAATGGCCTTTACACAGTAATCAGTGCATTTTTATAGCACTGATCACTGTATAAATGCCAATGGTCCCAAAAAAGTGTCAAAATGGTCCAACATATCCGCCCCAATATCACAGTACTGCTGAAAATCGCGTCATTACTAGTAAAAAAAAAACAAAAAAAACATAAATAAATTCTCATCATTCGTAAATGCAGCAACTTTTGCGCAAACCAATCAATAAACGCCACACCGATTGCATTTTTTTTTATACCAAAAATATGAGAAAGAATATAAATCGGCCAAAAACAATGAAAAAATGTGTTTTTATATATTTTTTTTTTGGATTTGTATTTTAGCAAAAAGTAAAATATATATATTTTCTTTTTTTGCAAAATTGTCACTCTTCTTTTGTTTATAGCGGTGATCAGAAATGACACAGAGGTGATCAAATACCACCAAAAGAAAGCTCTATTTGTGGGGAAAAAAGGACGCAAATTTTGTTTGGGTACAACGTTGCACGACCGCGCAATTGTCAGTTAAAGCGACGCAGTGCCAAATCTCAAAAAGTGCTCTGGTCCTAAAGTGGAAAATCCTTCCAGAGCTGAAGTGGCTAGAGAAGGAGTGAGGACAAATCTGTAAGAGGGACACAAACAGCAATTACAATCGGACTATCCATACTCTGCTAATGAAAAGCTTTTTTATTTCTGTCTTTGTTGTTGGAGAGTTCCCCTCACCTCCTGTCAGTCAAAATGTTATTGGCAGGACAGGACGTGCGCAGGAACAGACGGTGAATCTCTCTTGCAGGGCTCTGAAGAGCAATACAAACCAGGCAGGGGTTCTAACCATTCTCCACACTTTTGGCAAAAAAGAAAGAAAAAAACCAAAACATATATATATATATATACACTAGTGTTGTACCGATACCGGTATATGCATTTGCACTCATGTCGATATGCGTTTTGAACCGCATCTGATTCGCATGACATGTGAACCTGCAACCTTTTCAATGGAGCTGGATCACATATGTGCGGATCGCCTGCAACGCGTTTTTAAAAATAGTCTGGTACAATTTTGCGCACGGTTCAGGTGCGATTTCCATTGTCATAGACTTTGACTATTCGCACCTGAACTGCTCAACAAAGTTGCACTGGAGGGGAAGTCTGCATTCACACAGGGACGACCCGACTTCAGCGCAACTTTGCTAGGTGATTTCAGCGTGACTTCAGCATGACTACAGGTGACTTACAACACAACTTATGCCAGGCGACTTTGCCTGTGGCCAATCAGAGAAGGGAGGGAGGGGGCTGCCCCAAATAAATTCTATTCTTTAACACTACAAAGTCGCTTGTATTTAGATGGGGGATCCGACTTGGAGACGACTTCTATTGAATTCTATGGGCACAAGTCGGATAGAAGTCGCCTTGAAGTAGTACAGGAACCTTTTCTAAAGTCACCTTGAAGTCAGAGCGACTTCTGTAGTGTACATTGAGACGGCTTCCATTCACTTCAATGGAATTTCAGATGTCAAGCGACTTGGGGCGACTTGAGACAACTCAAGTCGGATCGCAAGTCGCCCCTGTGTGAATGGGCACTAAAAGAATAGAATTTATTTTTAGGCAGCCGCCTCCCTCCCTTCTCTGATTGGTCAAGGCAAATTCGCCTGGCAAAAGTTGTGTAGTAAAGCCGCCTGAGGTCCTTGAAGTCGCACTGGAAGTCGCGCTGAAGTCACGCTGAAATCACCTAGCGAAGTCGCACCGAAGTCGGTTCGCCCCTGTGTGAATGCAGGCTAAGGGCCGGTTCACACCTAGGCGACTTGCGATCCAACTTGTGTCACTCCAAGTCGCCTCAAGTCGCTTAACATCAGAAATTCCATTGAAGTGAATGGGAGCGATCTTAACCACTTCAGCCCCGGAAGGATTTCCAGCTTTAGGACCGGAGCCCTTTTTGCGATTCGGCACTGCGTCGCTTTAACAGAAAATTGCGCGGTCGTGCAGCGTTGTACCCAAATGAAATTTGCGTCCTTTTTTTTTTCCCACAAACAGAGCTTTCTTTTGGTGGTATGTGATCACCTCTGCGTCATTTCCGATCACCGCTATAAACAAAAGAAGAGCGACAATTTTGCAAAAAAACCCAAATTTCTTACTTTTTGCTAGAATACAAATAAAAAAAAAATATAAAAAAACATTTTTTTCACCGTTTTTAGCCGATTTATATTCTTCCTCATATTTGCGATAAAAAAATTGCAATCGGCGTTTATTGATTGTTTTGCGCAAAAGTGGTCGGGTTTACGGATGATGAGAATTCATTTTTGGGGTTTTTTTTTTTTTTACTAGTAATGGCGGCGATCTGCGATTTTTAGCGGTACTGCGATATTTCAGCGGACATGTCGGACTATTTTGACACTTTTTTGGGACCATTGGCATTTATACAGCGATCAGTGCTATAAAAATGCACTGATTACTGTGTAAATGTCATTGGCAGTGAAGGGGTTAACCTGCAGGGGGCGCTCTAAGGGTTAAGTATGTTCCCTGGGCGTGATCTAACTGTATGGGGACTGCCCTAGCTGGGGAAGGGAAGTGGTCACAGCCTTCGTATACAGGAAGGCTGTGATCACAGCCCTTCCCCCTTCACACAGAGCGGAGGTCCGTGTTTACATACACGGACCTCCGTTCCTCCGCTCGGGGGGGCCATCGCGGATAGCCGGCGGCTCACTAAGCTCGATCCCGCAGCCGCCGTCGTATAACGGCGTTTTGCAGGAACAAACCACTTTGCCGCCGTCAAATGCCGATCGGCGGTCGGCAAGTGGTTAATATACACTACTGAAGTCGCTCCAACTTCAAGGCGACTTCAGAAAAGGTTCCTGTACTACTTCAAGGCGACTTCTATCCAACTTGTGCCCATAGAATTCAATGTGCCTCCAAGTCAGATCCCCATTTATATTTAAACGACTTTACAGGAAAAAGAAAATAATTTACCCAGGTATTCGCAACGAATTACCCAGGCAACCCCCTCCCTCCCTTCTCTGATTGGCCACAGGCAAAGTCGCCTGGCATGGAGGTCACTTCAGGTCGCGTTGTAAGTCGCCCAAAGTTGCACTGAAGTCGCCTTGAAGTAGCGTTTAACCCCTCCAGATCCGCGCTATAGCCGAAGTACGGCTCCAGCGCGGATCTGAAATGCCGGGACGACGTCCATGGACGTTGTCCCCTGTGCACGCTCCCGGCACGCCCCCTGGCGGCAGCAGCAGCGCGCGCCCGCAGCACGCTGCGCGGGCGTGCCCGTGGGTCGGGCGGACTCGATGTCCGCTCGAGACCCACGATTGCCTGACAGGGCTGCAGAACGGGGAACCGCCGTTGTAAACACGGCGGTTCCCCGTTCTGTGACAGGGGACAAGCAGATCTACTGATCCCTGTCACTGGGATCAGTTAGATCTGTTATGTCCCGACCAGCCCCGCCCCCCCACAGTTAGAACACACCCAGGGAACATATTTAACCCCTTCACTGCCCCCTGCAGGTTAACCCCTTCACTGCCAATGACATTTACACCGTAATCAGTGGATATTTAAATTTCTGATCGCTGTATAAATGTCATTGGTCCCAAAAATGTATAAAAAATGTCCGACATTTCTGCTGCAATATCGCTGTCCCGATAAAAATCGCAGAACACCGCCATTACTAGTAAAAAAAATAAATAAATAATAAAAACGCCATAAATCAATTCCCATAGTTTGTAGACGCGATAACTTTTGCGCAAACCAATCAATATACGCCGATTGTGATTTTTTTTGTAC
Source organism: Glandirana rugosa (assembly GCA_018402905.1). Classification (NCBI taxonomy): domain Eukaryota; kingdom Metazoa; phylum Chordata; class Amphibia; order Anura; family Ranidae; genus Glandirana; species Glandirana rugosa. Next base: position 643,371 of record BLSH010438581.1, on the reverse strand, counting down.
CAAAAATATGTAGAAGAATATATATCGGCCAAAACTGATGAATAATTTTTTTTAAAATGGATTTGTACTTTAGCAAAAAGTAAAAAATATTGTTCTTTTTTGCAAAATTGTCGCTCATTTTTTGTTTATAGCGGCGATCAGAAATGACGCAGAGGTGATCAAATACCACCAAAAGAAAGCTCTATTTGTGGGGGGGAAAAAAGACGCAAATTCTGTTTGGGTACAACGTTGCAGGACCACGCAATTGTCATTCAAAATGCGACAGCGCTGAAAGCCAAAAATTGGTCTGGACAGGAGGGGGGTTTAAATGCCCAGTAAGAAGGGGTTAAATTGCCTAGCAAAGTCGCCCCTGAAGTCATCGCCTATGTTGGTATCGGCAATTACTTGAGAAAAAGTATCAGTACTCGTGCTTGGTCTTAAAAAACTGGTATCGGTGCATCCCTAATCTAAATATATATATATACACTGAACAACAATTTGAAGCGGAGTTGCAGGGGAAATGCAGGAAGACCCACTACTAGGGTCCCTACAAGTTATTGCATGATGCCTGACTTGAAATGTACTTTTACTTCCTAATTCTCATGTTCTCTTATCTGCTGCAACATAGTTGCCAATATTTTAAAATCATTTCTATTTCCTGGAACATGTTGCTTTTGAACTAGTTATTGTCTTCCTAAATAATTACTTATGATGCTATTGGCAAATCCCAGGGTGCCCCAGTTCCATCATGTTTTGTATATTAAAACGGGTTTATCCAAAATACTTCTATTTTTTTGGACTTTAATGTACCTATCAAGACAGTATGGAAGGATAATAAGAACCAAACTATAAAGTCAGTAAAGAAAATATGAATTTTTGGGGGATACTTTTGCTCTCAGTGAAACACTCTGCTTATTTATTCTTTACTGTTACCATAGGTGTGCGCAGCCTATTGCACTAGGGTGTGCATCCCAAAGCTCAAACACACTGAAGCATAGTAAACTGGGTTTACTATGCTTCTGGTTGTGAATGAACAGAGTGAGTGAGTATGTTCATTTAGAAAAGGAAATGACATGGGGCGCAATACAGGGGGAAGCCCAGGCAGTAGGGGGGCAGCACAGAGTGATTAGGGTGGGCCCTGGCACACCCCTGTGTACACCTATGACTGTTACTACAGGAAAAATGGATAGCGGCACACCAACATATTCCAAAGCAGCTTCTTTATTGAGCCATAATATCAACTGCACAGGAGATAAGCAGAGACTTCTAAGGTGTGCTTAGCCATAGTCTATAAGATGTGTTAGAAATCTCTGCTCACCTCCAGTGTAATTGATTTTATGGATCATTTAAAAAATCCACTTAGGAATATGTCAGTGTGCTGCCATTTATTTTCCCTGTAACAAGACTGGCAGTGATGAGCAGTGTAGGCAGCTGACTGTGGCGGGCAAGCTTGAACTGACCCAGAGGGACACCGTGGTTTATTGTTATTTATTATTTAGGCTGGATTCATACAGGATCTAGCCATAGAAAAACATCCGGTTCTCTTACTGTTGGGGTGTCTTCTGTCTTTGGTTGAACCATTATTTTGATAAGGGAAGCAATACAAATGTAAAAGTAGAATGTTACCTGTAGTGATCAGGCAGGCACACTGTGCCACATCCTCCACCAACCACCTCCACATGTACTGTACTTCCCAGTCAATACTCTATATTCGACCCAACATTAGGGGGTCCAAAATGATCACGAACCATGTGACTAGGTCTTTTAAAGGTAGCATTGTATGCTCTAAACATCACTCCATTCAATGGCTGTAAATACCTGTGACATTGCTACCCCCTACACCAGTGGTTCTCAACTCCTGTCCTCGGGACCCACTAACAGGCCAGGTTTGCAGGATAACTGAAATGCATCACAGGTGATATAATTTGCTGCTCAGTGATTGCAGTATTCTAGTCTGCATCTCCCCAAGGTAATACTTAAAATCTGGCCTGTTGGTGGGTCCTGAGGACAGGATTTGAGAACCACTGCCCTACACCCTTATACTGTAGTGTAGAAGGTAAAGAGAAAATATTCTCCTGAACCAACACTAGAGGGCGCCACAGGAACACAATTGTCATATCATCAGGCACTGACATGGTCACTGTGCAGATACCATTATTGAAATTTCAATGCCTTTTTTAACATGTCTATTGTGAAGAAAACACTCAATGCATTGCATTCATTGCAAGTTTGTTTAATTCTTAAAAATGAAAGATACATATAATGCATATATAATATGCAGATAGAGAAGTAATTTCAAAGTCCACTTTGGAAGCAAAACACTTTTCAATTACACATAAGAATTTCAAAATGAAATACACAACGCGCTTTTCTGTTTCCTTTACCATAAAGCATAGAGACAGAATTTTATAAAAATAGCAGACAGTAGAAATATTCTACATACTTTATAAACTCCATGTTAGGCTACATCTGATTACTTTATATAGTACAATAATATATACATATACTGTATATCACTGTACTGTAATATAAACTCCATCTCCAATATAAAATAAATTGCTGGCTGAAAGAGGAGCAAGATGCAGCTCCCAACTGCAGTGGAAATATAAGTTCAAACACTTCTTGATATACTGGAACTTGTAGTCCTACCACAAGGATCACCTATCTTATTCAAGCACAAAGCTTTTACGTAGTCTCCTGAGAAATATCTCATACTCAGATTAATGTATAAAATCCCACCTCCCTCTTTGCTAAAGGCTACATACTTTATCTGTAATTGAACTACATACATAGTTATAGCAGTAGCATAGTTCAGTCACAGTTTTGTAATCTTAAACTCATTAATTTTCACTAAAATGATAAGGCCTAAAAGATTTCTAGAATGAAGGGAAGTGTCTGTGTTGCATGTAGGAAGCAGCTGTCTAATTTCGAGAACCGTTTATAAAAAAAAATCTGATTGGCTGCTAAGGGCAACACCTCTGCTGTCTTTCCCCTAGTTTTCTTACGTAAGATCCAATAAATGGGAACAGAAACTTCATATTAAAGTTATACCCTTTGCCACATTGGTGTGGCTTAATCTACACGTGCAATGCAATACCAATGTTGTAATTTACAATACATTTCAACAGAGTGCTGATATCTGGCTGTCTCAACAGCCACACCCCATTATAAGTACAAGATATATTATTGACCTCCAAATGCTAGAGGTCCAGGAAAATGTTCCCTACGTTGTAGAGGACAATAACTGAACAAGTCTCTAATGTCCTCTGGGTCGTGGAGTCCATAGCAGGCCTACCAGGGCCTCCAGAGAGAGCTGCTGTTACTGAGGTCTGCTTGCTTGGCCTGGTTGTATCTGGAAGGTGGCATGGAGGAAACACTGGCAGCTTCGTTTGGCTTGAAGTGGTTCATCAGTCTAATCTCAGTCGTTCTTTGCTTTGGCTGGAGTGACAGGAAGCTGAGAACTTCGTTGAAACAACTGGAGTAGCCATCTTTGAATTTCATTTCTAAATGATTGTGATGTACCATATCTAGGGGAGGGAGAAAAAAAGAAAAGAATTTAGGCATTTATACTAAACTTTTTTTTTTATCTCAAGTCCTTCATAAAATTTGCACTTTTTGGTTTAAAAACAGAGCTTAATAAAATGATTTATGCACAAAAAGATGACTTTATTTTTGTCTATATGGTGTGTCGCATGTGTTCAATACAAAGTCCAATAAACATGTTTCATGTCAATCTTTAGGTCTGGTTCACACCTTTGCTTTTTGCATTTTGCAGGTTTGCACTACAGTCCATTTAACATGGTTTACTATGGAACACGTTCTGTAGTGCAAATCTGCAAAATGCAAAAAGCACTAAAAATGCATAGGTGTGAATCAGGCCTTAAACTTAATGCTTGTGCTTTGCTAAATACAATTTACTGTAATCACAGCAACCAATGAAAGTCTTGCTTTAAAAAAAAAAAACTGCAATGGAAATGACAGCTGGGTTCTGATTGGTTCCTTCAGATATATGTAGCAGTGTCCTTGATGTGAAGCTTGACATTACATGCTTATAGCAGCTGGTATTGAACAGAGATTCATTATTTTTACTTGCATGAGCTGTCAAACCAAACTGGGATTTGTATCCCAGTTTGGTTTGACAGCTCATGCAAGTAAAAATAATGAATCTCTGCCTAAGGCTGGCCATACGTTATACAATTTTCCTTTAGATTTACCAAAACCATATACTACACTTTCAATTTGCATGCAATCAGGATGGCCCTTGCACTACATTGTTGAAGGTAAATCTAAAGGAAATTGAATAACAACATTGTATAATAAAGCAATCAAAATATTTTCTACAAATATTAAATTATAATCACTAATGCCCAATAGGACACTACTCAATTAGTTTCCAATCAATCAAGTTGTACAGCAAAAAATACTTACTGTTGGTTGTGGGCAGAGCGTGTTGTTTCAGATAGGCGACAGCCATCTCTAAGATGTCAGCTTTTTCCAATTTTACGTTGGGCTGCTGCTTATGAAATTCCTTTTCCAGCAGAACCTTCAGCTGTTCGATGCTGCTGTTGATTCTGTCTCTTCGCATCTTCTCCACAGCTGGCTTTCGCAACTGGTGAAAAAAAAAAAGTAGAGGTAAATATATCACACGTGAAAAATAAAGCCATAAATGTGTAAGTATATCAATTAAAATGATATAATAATGTTATAAAAGTAAAAATGCATTTATTATGTTAGCAAATAAAATCAGAATCCTTACCTTCGTTTTTTCCTTGACGATCATCTTATGTTGCTCTAAAAGAACAGGGCTAGGTGCCATCTTTAAGAAGTGGTCAGGAGCTTTTGGCTTGTGTAAATCCTTAAAAGCAGTGTGCTGGCTCTAGTTACCCCTGACTCTATTTATAGTCCTCAGACCTGCTAACGATATGTGGGTCTGAGGTTTGTTATAGTTTCCCACACTCAGGAGCCAATCAGATGAGGCCGGAGGACAATAGAAGAGGCATTCATTATGTCATGCTGCATTGATAATGAATGACTTGAGCATAATAAGCTGCTCTCAGAGGAGCAGGTGGGGAGTGTGTGAGAGGGGATACAGTGTACTGGGAATGACGTGACCTGTGCTGGGAAAAAGCTTCCTTTACGAGTGGTGGGCTACTGACTAATGCCCTGGATCAATAGCATTCTGGCAACACACACTTAGCAATTCACAGCGATTCATGAATGTGCCTGCGTTTTGGTTTTGGCGGGAAGTAGCTAATCACTACAGACAGCTATGAGCAGGCTAATGCTCTAATCTCTGGTGACACACGTGCAGGCACACTCAATGAGAGCCACCATGTGGGCCATCATGGAGGCCTAATAAATAGAGATTAGATGAGAAAAAAGAGATACTGTCTGTGAACTGAACGCCAGCGTGTTTCCAGGCAGAATGGCTGCTTCTTTAGGTGATGCAAAGAAACATACCTTAGCTGCAAGGATAGCATGATGATGTTATAATTCTGCTCACAATGCAATGTCTTTGCTTATTGTCACCGGTGATTACCTACATCATACTATACAACTGGCAGGTTCTGGTGACAGTAGTAGATAACTCAGCCCAACAGAGTAACAACTGAGGCACTGGGCAATATCCAGCCTCAGACAGGTACTCTTTAAAGTGGTTGTCAACTCATGACAACCACTTTAACCTACAGGTAAGCCTATAATAAGGCTTACCTGTAGGTTCCCTGCATATCTCCTAAACCTGCATGGTTTAGGAGATATGCAGTGTACTGTAATGTGCCCACGTCATCGGCACATGCGCAGTGAAGAAACAGCCTCTGTGCCGTTCCATCACTGGCATTGTGCCATGATTGGCGGCTCCCGTACGCATGCGCGGGAGTGAAGTCACGTGGCTCCGGCAAATCACAGAGACGGAGTCCGCGGCACCTGAAGGAAGAGGGGCGAAAATGGATGCTTCTTACTGAGGGGACAGCACGGACGTCCAATGCAGGTAAATGTCACATAATAGGCTAGTATGCAATGCATACTAAACTATTATGCTTTTACATTGCAGGGTAATGCAAAGCAACGATGAGGAAACCGTTTAAGGATTGTGTATGCTTATATCACAATCCCACAACAACATATTTAGTGAGATGCTGGGAACTTTAAAATTGTTTGTGAAGTCAGATGAAGGAAAGCTTTGAACAAGCTCAATAGCTCTGGCTTTGGGCTCTCTTACAGCAATGCTCTCCTCAACTGGCACTCAACAAAACAAAAGCCATAGAAATACAGAAAGGAGTGCCATTGAATCCCAACCATGGCACTATCTGCACAGAGTTTGCATGTCCTCCATTGCCTGCCTGGGTTTCGGTGGCAGCTGGTGGGGTTTTTTTTGGGGGGGGGGGCGGCAAACAACGCAACCACCCCCCCTCCCGTCTACCGGTTGGTCCGGCACTTATCCCATCTAGGTGGCAGGTGGTGGACGGTGGATTGCGGGCAGCAGCTCCGGTGTCCTCAGCGTGGTGGGTGGCTGGTGGTGGGCTGTGGTGGCTCTGGTGTCCTTTCCTCCATGGCTTCCGCTGTGCATGTCCTCTCTCCTCCTCCTACAAACCATCAGCTGCAAAGGTTGTCGGTTGTTGTAGTTTTCCCATTCGCAGAACTCTGTGAATGAATTAATTATTAACATTGTGACAGCGGATGCAGAAAGAGGATCCCCAGCCTGCTGTCCCAATGGGGGATCAGGGGTGTGCGGGGGCTGCTGCAGCGAGAGCTCATTCTTCTCCCTCTCCCCTTGGCGGCGTCGGAATCACAAGTGTGGGCACCCAGCTTTGGCTTCAAGGCCGGGCATGCACTGTGCATGCGTGAGTCGCGCTGTGCCTTGTGAATGGCCGGAGTATCTTCTGGGACCTGTGACGTGTCCCAGAAGATCGCCGAGAGGGAGGGGGGAAGGTGAACCTCCTTCCAGAGCTGTGGCTCTTGGGGAGGAAGTGGACCTGGGACCCTGTGAAAACAGGGTCACTGCCCCCCCCCCCAAAAAAATGACATGCCAATTGTGGCATGTCAGGGGGTCACCTTCCTTTAAAGCGGAAGTTCCACTTTTGGGTGGAACTCTGCTTTAAGCTGTCCTCACAAAGTAACAACGTAACTCTTTCATCTGATTTTGGTCTGGTACTTCTTTGTTCATTTCTATATCTGAACCCAGTCTGATAATGCTATTACACACAGAGGGCAATTGCCTAGCCAAAAAAAACAAGTGATGAGACATCTGCCTATTCTCACTCACATAAACAAAGCATGGGGGGGGGGGGTGGTCTCCCAATATTTTTTCTGACTTTTTATGACAACACATTGGTTGTAGTATATACGCAATGCAAGCATTGGTTTCTTTTTTCTATAGGGAAAGGGAACCATCTGTGTTGCTAGTAAAAAGATTTGCCAGCATGCTGGAAGATCTGTGTGTGATAAGCATTTCTGGGTTTTAGGAAAAGTTCTTATTGCTGCATTACAATTTGTTTGCTAAAAGCAACTTAAAAATCAACCGAGGAGTCTGTTCCCCTTCTGTGCTAGAGAGATGAGTCACAAGTTAGAGAAAAGGATATGTTTCTGTTTACTACCTCTATTAGCAAGCTCTGCACTGACTGCATCCTCTCCACAGAAGCATACCAAAAGACACCATGGGGAAATGCACATAGATCGATAGTTGTAACATCCAATTGCATCTATGTTTTCAGCATGCAGTCAGAGGATCGAATCAATTAAAATACAATCACATTCACAAGCATCCTTTGACCCTGGTTTGAGCTACACCTCAGCCATATATGGGGAATGGTTGAGAAAAGTTCTAATTATTTAGGCATGGTTCACACTGCTGCAAACTCTACTGCGAATTTAAGCCATTGCGATAGATTAAATTCGCAAGTCATCTCCAATAACATAGTGTTCTATCAGGGCAGTTCACATAGATGCATTGCGAATCTAATCCGTTAAGAAAAAGGGTCCTGTGTGAGTTTGATCCGTGTGCAATGCTGTGCGTTGCGAATTCAGCTCCATAGACTACAATAGAACACGGATTGAAAACGCAATCTCCCATTCACATCACTGCGATAGCTTCCCCCTTCAACTCCAGCTACAGCTTTGCAGTAGATTCGCACCAACACATGTAGAAATCGCACTTGTGTCTGAACTGAAACAACTTGCATCGCAATCGTATTAAATTTGCAGAAAATTTGCACCGCAGCAGTGTGAACCAACCTTTCTCTATGCCTTGTGTCCACATTTAGATTTGGGATTTTTTTGCCAACCCATACCCGAGGGCTGTAGCTCTTGTTTTTTTAAAAAAGAAACCTCTCCAGTGGCCTCCGACTCTACCTTTGACTCTTCATGCAAACAAACCTGTCTCTTTGTTAATGAAAAAAAAAAGAACAAAAAACAAAATACATTTTGTCTTTGCACTAAAAATAAGTATCTTGGGGCTACAGCTTCTGTTGGTCATCAGGTACTGTTGATGAAAACACAGGTCACTGCTAAAACTACCTAACCAAAAAGTCATTTTTAACTGAAATAAATCACACAATAGTAGACTGGAGTGTTGATGCTGTCTATAAGCAAAGCTAATTGTAAAAATGCAATAAAAAAGAGTAAAGACCAATATGGTCTATCCAAGTACAATGTTGCTAATGTCCCTAATCACAGTGCTGGTTCTGTAAAATCACACAGAACATTACATCAGCCCCTAAACCAGGACTTAAAATCCATCAAAGCCTTATGAAAAGGCAGTGTACAGTTTTTTTTCCCATGCAATTATTTGTCTAGCGGCCCTCCAAAAGGCTGCAAGTGACCATTCAAATTCATCCCGTTTCTTTTAGTACAATCTGCCTTGTTTGAGTTCAGCTAATTTTTTAAAAGAATTTGCACAGCTCAGGGCATATCAATTTTTTTGCCCATTTGCCAATTATCATCGGTGATCTATAAACAAAACAAAAAACGACATATAGTAGGCACAAATGGCCAAATAAACCAAACAAAAATAGTTGTGAAAACCAGCTTCAGGCACAATAAGTGATATCAACTTAGACCCCTATTAGATTTTCTGTAGACTTTTGTCTTCAGATTTACCAAAACCATGTAGGGCAAGGGCCTGCCTGATTGCATGCAAATTGAAACTCCTAAGGTTTGACCTCATATTATATGGTTTTGGTAAATCTGAACACAAAAGTCTACAGAAAATTGAATCGTGTGTATGGGGCTTTAGTCACAATAATTTAAAATACCTTGTTGCGCTAATTTTTTTTATTAGTGAAATACCAAAGACACTATTTAACATAAAAAAAATACTACACATATAAAAGTGAAAAAATGTCCCCTTGTAACTCAAATGTGATGATCCTATTCTTCACTGAGAAATTAAAAAAATCAGTGCATCCTCCACCAGTGTGATAATCCATCACCAAAAACTTATGTATGGAGGCTTACCAGAGTCCCATGGCCTCTTAAATGAATAGAAAGGTCATAACTTGCAGGGATGGAAGCTCCCTGGCACACTGTAGGACACACAACTTGATAGTAGATCAAATGCAAAGCCACCCAAAGATGTCAGAATGTTCTCACATTAGGGGTAGAGAGGTCCCCCAGGGCCAGTTGACAGGACTTCTGATGCCAAACTCCCTTGTACTTGCCACTCAAAAACACCATAAAACAAGACCCATGCGCCACATAGTGTGAGCCAGATACCACGATTTTATTAAAGACCAGAAACTGCACTTACATAGTAAAGAAAAAGGCAGATATGGCACCGTATAATCACATCAACATAAAGGACACATTCAAATCATGATGACGCCACATGCGTGGCCCTGCCCTGACCAGTTTCGTCACAACATCATTGTTTAGCACAGCACAGTATTTTTAGTTATTTGTGACTAAGTGAATCTACTGTATAAACAATAGTTGGTCTCCTAGTCCAGTGTAAAATGGACAAGTCAAGAGATTGCTATCTAATGAACAACTTACTAAAATTTTTGTTCTGTAGGATGGAAGCTAGACCAGAATAAAAATAAAATGCTGAAAGATAATGACTACACAATGTGTGTCCGTTACGAGTATTGTTTTTCAAAGATACGTATGAGGCATGCTTATTTTTACAGACAGTATATTCGGTTTGCCCAGAATAACTGGAATAATAATGATGAAACATGGAAAAATCTAATATATATATATATATAGTTGTTGCCCTAGCAACCAGGATATTTATATTCTTTAACCTACACTGGGAAAGCCTAATGTGGACTGTTTGCTCAGGGCAACAGCTCCACCTTTCTTAGATATGGTATTCATAAATCGTCAGCTGATGTCTCTAGGTAATCTTCTCCTAATGAGTTGCACTGTGTGTTCTGTAGGCATTAAACTGCATGCAGTTGCTCCATAGCAACATTAAATATGGGACGTTCTCTAACTGGGCACACAGGGCAAACATGTAACTTGAAAAACAACAGTCCCATGAGTGCTCATTGGTGCCTTGGATAAAAAATAAAGTTGAGGTCTATATGAACAATTTGATCTAGAGAAGGTAAAGCTAATTTGACAATATGAGTCTAAGCTGAGAAAATCTGCGTGCTTGATTTAGGAGAAGGGATATGTTGGCACCAGCCCAAGTAAGAAACAAATTAAGGCCAAATGATTGCTTTATCCCGGGAGAATTCTTAGTTCTGGGGTGTCTTCTAATGGAGGGAAAGGCCTACAGATGTGAGATTATTTCCTAAACAAACTGAAATCATCCACCTTGGGAGAGCATTCTTTTATATCTGTAGGCACGGTAAAGGACCATTGCCACATAACAAATACAATAATCTGATACCTGCATGCAGTTAATACCTGAAATGATAGAATGCAGTTTATTAAAAATTACATATTACAGCGCACACATGCAATATTGACAATAAAACCTGAAAGGCTATTTAAAGTACCTGGACATCTTCAACCATAATACGGGGAGTCTGTCACAATATATGGCCATAGAGTGCTTAGCCCACTCCTACTTCACAGGCCCCCGTCTCAGTGGGTCCTACACCACCATAGAATGGGAGATTCTGTCTCATAACCATGGGAGCAATACACTCCTCCTAATGGGAGATCTAGAGAACTCTTCCTATGTCTTATGTGGACACTAATTAGAGGCAATTATGAATAGGTGGGGTGCTCCAGCCCAAGAGATCTGGTCAGGATCTGCAATGTCCATATAAGACATAGGAAGAGTTCTCTAGATCTCCCATTAGGAGGAGTGTATTGCTCCCATGGGTATGAGACAGAATCTCCCATTCTATGGTAGTGTAGGACCCACTGAGATGGGGGTCTGTGAAGTAGGAGTGGGCTAAGCACTCTATGGCCATATATAGTGTGACGGACTCCCTGTATTTTGGTTGAAGATGTCCAGGTACTTTAAATAGCCTTGCAGGTTTTATTGTCATTATTGCATGTGTGCGCTTTAATATGTCATTTTGTTTGGTGGTCTTATAACGACACCATCTCTAATGTGATACACTATTAGGTTGTGCCCCCCCCAAGTATGTACCTATTTGCAGTTTATTAAAGAGAACCTGAATGTGGATGCTGTGCCCAAAATGGCAAGCAGAGGGTAAAGGACCGGTCACGACTCACGGGTATTGCCTGTGTTTATCCCAGCAGCTGATCTTTTCCCCATTACTGACTAACCATGCTTTGCTTTATGTGCGGAAATGACCACCTTGGTAGAAGGACAGGGATTTGTTTCCTCATGTTGGAGCTTCCCCATAATGACTGGTGGAGGAATACTTAATAGGCATAAGGAGGATGATAGCAAGCACAGATTCACATGATAAATAAAGCAGCAGTGAGATCCTTCCTCAGATACAGCTTTCTTGTCCGGGAAGTGCTGGCCATAGTGCAAATGAAGTTCTGAGGTGCATACAGATGCGCAGGCGCGGGCCTGTGGGTGCTTGTATTCTGTGCACATGAGCAGGTATGTGTGCATCTGACATTGGTGCCAAGTGGACTATATAAGTGCAGCAGCTGTTCTAGTTAGTTGCTGTCTGACCTACAGCATTCCCTGTGTTCCTGTTCCTGTATCTGACTTCTGTGATCGACCCTGCTTGTCTTGACCTCGATTGAAGCCTCCTATCCTGACCTCAGCTTGTCTCTGGATTCTGCTTTGCTCTCTTGCTCATCTGCCTACTCTGACGATGCTGACCTTGACCTGAATTCTGACCACTATTCTGCCTGCTGTCCATGACTGATCTGACCGTCTAATAGTGACCCAGCCCACCTGACTATGCATCCTGTCTTATCTGCCTGATCAGCATCTCCTGACCAGCATGCTGCCTGGACCCAGACGGTCATCTGCCAGCCAGTGCCTGCCAGCCTGTTCAGTACCCACAGACAGTCTTCTGTTAGCCTGTCATCTATCAAGTCCAGAGTCCACTGCACCTTCTGCCATCTGCTGGCCATCTGATTCATTCCTGATAAAGCACCAGCCACATACCTGCGCAGTCTAATGGACACCCCACGGGCACTCATACCTCACTGCGCTCTTGCGGCCACTGTCTCACTACCAGTGGTCCTTGAGCTAGAGCTGCAACAAAGGCCTTCCTCATCACGTTAGGCTCTATAACCAGGTACGTGACATTTCTTTTCAACAAGAAGCACAGTAATGATATCTCAAAAATCTCATTCTAAATCGTGTAAGACTATCATTCACAGAAACCCTTGAAAAAAAACATTTCCTTACTAAGCTGTATTGATTGGGGTTGCAGCGTACCTATTTTTCTAATACCTATTGATCTTGCCAAAAATGTAGTGTACTTGTAACTACCTGTACACTAAACTGATATGTAAAGCAATTTTATCAGCCCTTCTGTGAACTACATAACACCTCCCTCTATGTTATAAATATATTGTAAGGAGAGGGGGAAGTGTGTGTAATTTGAATGAGAGCAGCAGCCTGGGTTGACAACGCTGCTCCTCCATACTGCATAGATAATACCGTACAGCGAGTAAAGCCTAGCCCAGTGGGCTGAACAAAAACAACCTGACAGCTCAGATCGGAGCCGCTGTACTAACAACTCAATGTTAGTATAGCAATCTGATCTCCCCTGTTGTTCTATTGTGTTTTGACATGGGGATGCCCCCCCCCCCCATCAGAACACTTCAGTCAGCACTCTCAGCCATTGGCTGAGAGCGCTGATCAGGAGCCGGTCTGACACACCAGGCACACGGGCCACAGCCACCTAATAATCGGCCCATGTGTATGGGGCTTTACATTGCCACCCTATGTTAGCATGCTGTTTATCCAGACACAGGTGCAACAGTGAATCTCAAATATTATACTATGTTTAGTATTTCTGCCACCAGATAGTTGCGTTATGGTAATGTGGTGCTTGATGTTTGCATAACATAATGTTCTTTTTTTATGGAAATACATGGTTATGATGTAATTTCCTGCCCCTGTGTTCCTGCCATTTTTCCAATGAAAAGAAAGGCTGAGCCAAGAGTCCAAGACCATCATGGTATAAGTCCTATCTGCAGCAGCTTTCCAGCATTCTAGAATAGGAAGTGTGT
>BLSH010438581.1:613236-629813 GCA_018402905.1 Glandirana rugosa | reverse complement strand
CCCTGTTTTTCTATTGTGTTCTGACAGGGGGATGCCCCCCCATCAGAACACTTCAGTCAGCACTCTCAGCCATTGGCTGAGAGCGCTGATCAGGAGCCGGTCTGACACACCAGGCACACGGGCCACAGCCACCTAATAATCGGCCCATGTGTATGGGGCTTTACATTGCCACCCTATGTTAGCATGCTGTTTATCCAGACACAGGTGCAACAGTGAATCTCAAATATTATACTATGTTTAGTATTTCTGCCACCAGATAGTTGCGTTATGGTAATGTGGTGCTTGATGTTTGCATAACATAATGTTCTTTTTTTATGGAAATACATGGTTATGATGTAATTTCCTGCCCCTGTGTTCCTGCCATTTTTCCAATGAAAAGAAAGGCTGAGCCAAGAGTCCAAGACCATCATGGTATAAGTCCTATCTGCAGCAGCTTTCCAGCATTCTAGAATAGGAAGTGTGTTAATGGCAGGGTCGCCAGATGCAAATACAAGCTAAAAAAACCCTATGAAAAAATCATACAGCCACCACATTTAAACTGTACCTAAAGGTTGATTTTTATCATTTTAATGTATTTCTTACCTTGCTCACTGTAATGTCCTTCCATTTCCTTGAAATGGATGTTACCTCCTCAAATTCCTCAACAATTTTATGGCCCATCCTTGCTTCCTCTTCCCCGGTGAAACCGACCTCTTAGCCCTCATGCAAAGGAGTCCAAAAGCAGTTTAAAACATGCGCCTAAAGCCATTTAGGCATTGATAGGTGCATCAAGCTTTTGAGCATTCATTTTATTGGCCAGAATATGAATTTTTTCTGGCCATTGAAATTAATGAACGCTCAAGCACTAAACCCACCTAATGTTTAGGCGCATTTACACACATTTAGGTGCATTCAGCATTTGTTTCCCCAAACGCTCTTTTAAGCTGCCTTTAAACGCTCCCTTTCTAATATGCCTGTAAACCCCTATGTGTGCATGGCCACATAGGCCAACACAGAGGTGAGTTTAGAGGCTGAAAAAAGTCAAACGCCTGTGAAAGCAGTGTTTTTTTACACCCTGTGTGCATGAGGCATTTAGAGAAGCTTAGTTGCCACACAAGAAGTGGTTGTTCCTGAGGTAAACTACAATTTATCGAACCGATGCACGCACCCCACAACATTTGTAGGCCCAGCCTTCCTCTCAGTCAACCCTGCCTCATTCTGTTCAGTATTGGCTGATCCTCCACTGTACAAACTGTGAGAGGAGGGACAAGCAGATGCATGCACATTTGTACCTTGATGCAATGCTTGCTGAGCCGCATAGTCCAAACAACCGAACCCAACCAAGGGTCATGCATTGGTGCCATAAGCAGAAAATAGCAGGGCAACAGTGTGTGTGTGTGGGGGGGGGGGGGCATCCTTTATTATTTTCAAAACTATGTTTGGGAAGCAATCTTGAAAAATAAGAATTGAGTCATACAATTCAAGGGAAAATACTACTCTTTTTTGTTTTGGAGTAACTCCACTTTTGTTGAGAAAAAAGCATTCCCCTCTGGGTGATCAATGTAGATTGCAAGGATTTGAACAAACTGTTGCAGATTCCTACCTTTTGTTATTCTGAGGAAATAGCGATTTGTTTCTGTGTTTCCATATGCAAAGTGAATCTGTATAGGAGTGAGTTTATAATTATCAATAGGAGTGATTTTATAATTATCAATCAGCTGCTGCACTTTTAGGGTTCTAATGAGGAAAGTGGCAGGGTCTGCATCCCTTTGCGAGTATCTCACCAAAAATGACATATTTGTTGCAGGGGATGCTCAAAATAGGACTTGTATCTTAGTGCAGACTTCTGGGAAAATCAGTGAGCCAACACAAGCAGGAAATTACATTTCTGTGGGGCGTGTTGTACACCATCTGTGTACAGAATGCCCCCAGATTGCCATATTGCATTGCATTTTACAGAAAATTAAGCACAAGAGATTGAAGATGAAAGGTATTTTTTATTAACATTCAATTACAATATGCAGCAATTGTATGTTATATATTCATTTTGTTTAATTTGCAATTTTTTCCCGCAAAAGCGATGTTACCCTTTAGAAAAGTCAGCGTTTACAAATACTGTAGCAGCCGACTTTTAGAGTGATACTAAAGTCTCGTTTTTTTTTTTGTTTCAAAATAACAAACATGACGCCCATTGAGAAAGACGGAATGACGAAACGCGCCTGGGCGTGACCACACTGCTCCTACCAGACAGCTCGCCACTAGTACCTTGTTCCGGGCAACCACGATCCGAACAAAGAGATCCAAACAAAGGGATCCAGAGAACACAAGGCATATGGTGACGTTCAGCTGAAATACACATGATCAATGCGCTTTTAATTCTTTATTGATGTAAGCACTTTTTACACTATGCAGCTATTCCTTGTACTTTTTGCAAGCACACCGGCACACATAAGGTCCAACAGGTGAGGATATCGGTAGCTGAGGCCAAGAAGGAAGAACCCCGAAGGTCTTTCAGCACAGAGCGGCGGCTCTCCACACCTGGAGGATTCAAGGTGCATAAAGAACAGATTTCTGGTGAGTGCAAAACCTATAGGGGTTGTAGCACAGACGGTATATCGGAGAAGGATCACTCAACATAGGATTATCCCCAACCAGTATACCAGCACTTGCACAGGACATTTGCACATTTTAAAACCCTTAAATAAGGATTGACCATTAAGGATTAATTGATCTGATTTTATTTCATTGCAGTTTTTTATGAAGAATTTAAGGACTTTTAAAAGTAGAAACTGAACATAAGCAATAATTTTTATTAACTGTACTAGCACATGATGATATTTATGCAGAGTAATATGCATTAATGTTCAAAGTTTAATTTATTTATTGCTTGGAAAAACATAGAGCACAGGAGGGGGTAATCCAATCGTTAAGTGCCTACAAACAAACATGTTATACTTACCTGCTCTGTGCAGTGATTTTGAACAGGACAGCCCAGATCCTCTTTTTCTTGGGTCCTTTTCCGGTGTTCTATCAAATAATGCATCTCATCGGATAATGCATCTGACGATCTGCACAAGCACAGAACACAACGTCACTCCAGCTGATATGTTGATCAGCTGGTGTGATGGCAACACTGCACATGCGTAGATCGTCTGAGACTTTATCCGACGATCTGCAAAGGCAGAATGTAATCGTCAGATTCTGCCTGCCTCTCATTGACCGATCATGTGACAGGCGGATTTGAATGTGTTGCAGGGCGGGCCACCGTCCTGCAACACACCAAATGCCAGCGTCCTGCAACACACCGAAATTCACCCTTCAGCACACCAAAACCTGCCCTGCAACACACCCAAATCTGACTGTAACATGATCCGCAAATTATCCCACATGAGCAGAGAGGCAGGCAGAATGCGAGGATTACATTTTGCCTTTACAAATTATCGGATAATGCCTCTGATGATCAGCAAATGCACAGTCAACATATCAGCTGGAGTGACATTGTGTACTGCGCATGCGCAGATTGTCGGAGGCATTATCCGATAGGGAGGCACTATTCGATAGAACACCAGCACTCCTGGCCCCTCCCTCCTGTTGAGTGCCCCCACAGCAAGCAGCTTGTTATGGGGGCACCCAACCCGAGCCGCAGCCCTGTGTGTCCATTCATTGGCTCACTGACTTTTATTGACAGTAGCGGGAGCCAATGGAGCTTCGCTGTTGTCTCAGCCAATGAGGAGGAAGAGTCCCGAACTGCTGAGTCTCTAATGCAACATTGCTGGATCGAGATGGGGCTCAGGTAAGTATTAGGGGGCTGCTGCACACAGAAGGCTTTTTATCTTACTGCATAGAATGCATTAAGATGAAAAACCTTCTGCCTTTACAACTACTTTAAGAAACAGACACATACGAGACGGTGGAGCCCAGGGCTGTCTTCCATGGAGCCAATTCTTCCCTGGGCTTCGGCTCTCTTGATATGGGAGCTGGCTGTGACTTCCTAAAGTTTCACAGCCAGATCCCCACTGCTCTTGTACGAGGCACAGCAGTATGAGACTGGTACGACATGTGACTTATCCCAGGAGGCTATGGCCAGGGAGCGAGAGGGGACCTAGAGGAGAATTGAGGAATTGGGAGCTGGTACCTGTCACAAATAGGTTTGTTAGAGGTGGAGGGGAGGAAGGTCTTTGAGTGAAGGTTCATTTTAAGGACTGATAAGCTGCAATGTATTACATTTATTATTCTTGGGTTTGATACACTTCATTATTTATTACCTCTGTACATTTTTTGCATTCTTGAGTTTGCATCTTCTGTAGCCAGACACAGTAATGAGAATCCAACGTTCACGATAGTGGTCCTATAATGGCGGTGCTTGTCAATCAGTCTGGTCTGCAGGTACCTGATCAGCTTCAAGGCCAGGGGACATAAAACGCATACAACAAAGGGACGACCTAGGAGCGATAGAAATCAGATATTGATGTCATTTTTAAAGAAAAGGGTAAAAAGCAACTTCTCATTGTCTTTGTAGTAAATGATATATGAATATAAGGCCGTGACTTCCCCAGCCACACGGGGAACAGCACGTTTACAGTTTCTGACCTACATGTAACCAAACCCAGGTAAGGCTTAAGCACACAAGTCTATTCTCCTCTCCTCATTTGTTATTAGGAGAATAAGATCAGCTCCTTTGTCTGCTGAAGCAGCTGTGGGGCTTTGAGTCCTTTTTGTGAACTTGTGGGAAAGTGGCTGTCACTCCTTCTCAGACTGGCTCTTAGAAACCGAAGATTAGCTCATTCTATCTGTAAAGGCAATATGCTCCACATAACAATCGTCCTTCTTTCTTCTGGACAACATATTTTTTTTCTTACCTCAGATGGTGGCCATTCAGGCCTCTAATGCCCAAAGGATTTA
Source organism: Glandirana rugosa (assembly GCA_018402905.1). NCBI lineage: Eukaryota > Metazoa > Chordata > Amphibia > Anura > Ranidae > Glandirana > Glandirana rugosa. The sequence goes on along the minus strand of BLSH010438581.1, from coordinate 624,932 downwards.
GGGCAATGCTCATTCAAAATCTTTATTGATAATCACCATTCATAACACTCTGGGCTGTAATTCTTCTGGTATTAAAAGTATTTACCGCTAACTGTGAGAGAGTAAAATGGTCACACAGAATGGAGTCCCTTATGTTACCACTGGAACACAATAGAGAAAGAAACGTTGTAAAACCTTTTCAAGTTTGATATTCCTGCTTTAAATTTCAGTACGGTCAGATCAAAGAGAATACAAAACAGTTCCACAACGGCCAATAACATGCTTAAAATACACATATCCTGTGAGAAATATGGGGCTGCCATGGCAGGCCTCCTTCTGAAAAAAACTGGTTGTGTTAAGCTCCAGCAACAGACAACAAATAAAAAGGAGACAAGTCAGAATCCCTTACCTTGTTCTTCTTCCAAGTCATAAAGCCAAAGCATCACCATGACATATATACATTTAGCATTTTTAAAAAGAGAGGTAAGAAATGACAGCCACCATATTTCCCTGATAACAATTTTTTTTAAATTATTATTATTATTATACAGGATTTATATAGCGCCAACAGTTTGCACAGCACTTTACAAAATGAAGGCAGACTGTACAGTTACATCGCAATTTGGTACAAGAGGAATCAGAGGGCCCTGCTCATTAGAGCTTACAATCTAAGAGGGAGGGTCAATTGATACAAAAGGTAATAGCTGTGAGGGATGAGCCGATGTAGAAAGAAAGACAGTGTATTAGATAGAAGCAGGATAGGCTTCTTTAAAGAGAAAGGTTTTCAGTGTTCGTCTAAGGATGGATAGATTAGGAGACAGTCGGACAGATTGGGGTAGGGAGTTCCAAAGGATGGGAGAAGCTCTGGAGAAATCCTGGAGGCCAGCATGGGAGGAGGTGACAAGGGAGCTAGAGAGCAGGAGGTCTTGGGAGGACCAAAGAGGGCGGCTTGGTTGGTATTTTGAGACCAGGTTAGAGATGTAGCTGGGGGCAGAGTTGTGGATGGCTTTGTAAATTATTGTTAGTACTTTGAATTTTATTCATTGGGTGAGTGGAAGCCAGTGGAGGGATTGGCAGAGAGGGGTGGAGGACACTGAGCGGTTGGTAAGGTAGATAAGTCTTGCAGCAGCATTCTTTATGGACTGGGGGGGGGGCGATAATGTATGCAAAGGTAATCCAATGAGCAGAGAGTTACAGTAGTCAAGGTGAGAGATAACCAGAGAGTGAATTAGAAGCTTGGTGGTGTCATTGGTTAAAAAGGGGTGGTAAAATTGAGTTATAAACAGAATTTACAAAGCTGAATTGCCCATTCGTCTCAGCCTCTTTCACACAGGCTTTTTGAGGTCTTCCTATTAGTTTTTCAGGTGGACCTGATAGCTAGAACCTTGCAGGTCTATCAGCAGGCATCCAGGTATGTAAAAGGACTTGTGTCCACTTACATCTTCCATCCTCAAGTCCATCCAGGTCTGGTTTCTGGACCTAAATATGACAGATCAGAGGTAGCCTGATGTAATTGTACACAAGTCCATTTACGTCTGGCCTCCATACAGCCATTACAGGTCAGCCACAGTTCCTGGTCAAAATGTGGACAAAAACAAGCATGGATGTCACAAAACATCTGTCCTGTTCTGCTGTGATGTAGCAGAGGATCTACTCACAGATCACCTGCTGAAAGGAGCAGAGCACCCATGAAAGAGCCTTGGGCAGCCCATAGATCAGTCAGTTTTTTCAATCAACTAGGCATGTTGAACAAAAAAACGAACTTGATTCCCCATCTACACACTTGATGTGGATGGTGGAATTCTCCCTGCTGAGCCTTTGTAGTCTGACTACTTGGAGGCGCTGATTGAGCAGGGAAATTCCGACACAAATGTCGATTAGGACAACCTCCTTGCCATAGGTATGCCTGGGCACACCCTAATCACCCTTTACTGTGCAGATTCCCCCTGCTGCCTGGCTGCAGAGAAAGGGGCCGGGGAATCTCTGTCCTCAGTCTCTTTCTCTGTCTTGAAATAGTCTTGTTTAGACCCCTGATATTTCACCAAAGCCCCCCAGCAGGGCTCCTTAAAATGAAAAAATAAATAAATAAAATATAATATTGTAAAAAATTATTTTAAAAAAATTGTAAAAATAGACTACTGACACCTATCTCTTATGGTGCATACCCTAATGCAATAGGCTGCGCACACCTATGCTCCTTGCCCAAAAATGGATTGAAATTGAGACCGCCCCTGTTGAACTAGCTGAATTTCGATCCATGTATGGCTGGTTTTAAAGCTAATGTTCATATTAAATCTTAAAGTGTATTAAGTTGTGTTTTTTTTCTTCTCTTTTTGTGTCTCCTATGCGCTAGTCCCAGCCCCTGGGTGGGCAATCTAGACGCTCTCGACATTTTTGTATGTTTCTACATTCTTTATATCATAAAAATTGAAAAAGAAATATTGTTCACTGTAATGTTATACATGCATCCACCACCTTTGACTAATGCTATTTGAATATATAAGTGACATTCCTCAATATGCTGTATGATCAATATATGTCCCTTGCGTGGGTGTCTCTTATGGTGTCATTTCTTGAAATTTTCAATAAAAAATTTTGTACCAGAAATCTTAAAGTGTATGTAATCTTAAAATCTATTTTTCAGTATCTCTGGCATCATGCTCTGTTTCAGTGAGCATAAAGCAATGTTCTTTCTTCTGTAAACTAAATTAATCCACCCCCCACACTATGCATATTATTTTAGGAGAGGAAGGCATGTTGGAAGGCCATCCATCCTGGGTGATTAATAATGATGAGCTTGGGTTCGACTTGGAATCAGTCTGAAGCAATGTTCAGCACCAACCAAGTAAGTAGCTGTTAAGCTGGCCATAGATTGATCGAATCTTGGCCGTTTCAGCAGGGACCAGACAATGACCATCCATTGATCGACTTGGGTACAACCAGCCTATCTGATTTTTTACATGTAATTACCACTGGCGGGTATAGCTGGAGGGGTGTAATCATTGTGTTATTCCGACCCGGGAAAGCTCCCTGCTGGCAGAACACAATAGCTCCATGGGAAGGATTCCCCCATTAACACTAACTGTGTTGATGGGGAAATCAAGTGATTTTCTTTCCTTACACCCACGGACTGGAAGGATTATCAGGTAAAAATAAAGGGGAAAAAAGCAGCCACCAAATCCCAGGATTAGTAAGCTGTAATACATTACATTTTTGTTATTGGGTGTAAATACACTTTAACCACTTAAGGGTCACCCTATAGTAGTTTTACTGCTACAGGGTGGCACCTCTGCACCGGATCACGCATATATACATGATATAGGTAGGGGACACGCATGGACGACGTCCGCCGGCTCCCGCGATGATCCAGTAGAGAGGCAGGATGGGGGCCTGCCTATGTAAACAAGGCAGATCACCGTTCTGTCAGTAGGGAAGGCATGGATCCTGTGTTCCTGCAAAGCAGGGACAAGGATCCACCGTGCCTCCCAGTGGCTGCTGGTGGGTTTTTCTTTTGAGGGGCGGCAAACAAGCACCCCCCCTCCGGTGGCACGGCATTGACAGCACAGCCCCCCATGGCCACGGCGTGGTACTGATAACCCCCCCGGCAGTCTGTGGCACCTACCCGATCTAGGGCTGTGGTGTTCTCTCCTCCTCTCCTGGGGTGCGGGCAGTGGCTCAGATGTCCGCTCCTCCCGCGGTTTCTTCCATTGTGTGTGCCCTCCCTGTTCCTCCAAAGCGCTAGGCATCCAATAGGATCACCTGATGTTTTGGCCAATTGGGAAACAGGTCTCACGGCCAGCCTCCTGATTGGCGAGGAGGAATTTTAGTGTGAAAATAGCAAAAATGAATTCACTATTGTCACACAACTGGGTGGGATCGGGGGTGCAGTGCCCTGCGCCCCGAGCCCACCCTTTTTTGAAGCCTATTAGAGCCTCTGGCTTTAATCACGTGCTTCAAAAAAGCACCCCCCCATTGGAATCCAAAGTCCGGCGCATGGATAGGGGGTGGCGCCCGTGCGCCCTCTATGGACCAGTGATGCCTTCCCTTAGTAAAATCACCTCCCACACTGTAGAAAATCACAGGCTAGGAACGCAGTTAACCCTTTGATCTCCCCTAATGTTAACCCCTTCTCAGCCAGTGTCATTAGTACAGTGACAGTACAAATTTTTAGCACTGATCACTGTATTAGTGTCACTGATCCCCCACAGTCACTGATCCCCCAAAGTGTCAGTTAGTGTCCGAATATCGCAGTCCCACTATATGTCGCTGATCGCCGCCATTACTAGTAAAAATAAATAAAAATATCCCATAGTTTGTAGACGCTATAACTTTTTCGCATCCAATCAATATACGCTTATTGGAATTTTTTTTACCAAAAATATGTAGCAGAATACATATTGGCCTAAATTTATGAAGAAATTCAATTTTTTACATTTTGTTATTGGATAGGTTTTATAGCAGAAAGTAAAAAATATTGTTTTTTTTTTTTTCAATTGTTGGTCTTTTTTTTATAGCGCAAAAAAATAAAAAACACAGAGGTGATCAAATACCACCAAGAGAAAGCTCTATTTGTGGGAAAACAAGACATACATTTTATTTGGGTACAGTGTCGCATGACCTGCAACAATGTAACGCAGTGCCGTATCGCAAAAAATAGGGGGGGGGAGTAAATCTTTCAGAGGTCAAGTGGTTAAGCAAATTCTGAACCTGTTGCAAATTTTCTTACCTGAAGAATCTGCCAGTAATGGCATTTTCTGTTGCTGGTTGACACATTAAGTCACTGCTTTACGATTAGCAGCAGCGCTGTCAGTCTGCTGTGTGCACTCCTTCAGATGGTTTTTGGGCTGCCTATCAGGTTTCTCAGACGGGCGGTCCAAAGTTCAATTGAAGGAACTCGAAAGACAGGTCGACAATGCTGGTGTAAACTGTGTTGCAGTGGCTTAGTGTTGTCAATCTGCAACAGGAAGTGCTGTTAATGTCAGGATCTCCAAGTAAGAAGTTTACAGATTCACAAAAACGATTTGCTTAAGAAAGCTGTATACGGTGCAGCATGATATTAGCCATATTGAAAAATAGATTTAGTGTTTACATACAGTACACTTTACAAAAGGATAAATGCATCCTCAAATTTCATAGTGGATATCGGTAAATTTTCTTTAACCAAAACAAAAAAGCATAAACTATTAAAATTAAAATGCTGCACAGCTGAGTTTAAAGTCCATTATAACCTTTGTCAGTCCAGGGGCCCCGCTCACACCAGAATGCGGTGCAGGAAGCCTGCGTTCTGTGCGTGTCTTCTTCACCATGTTCAAAACGCACTGCAGTTGCGATCTGCAGCAGGTGTCAATGTTAACTCAATGACACCCCAAATGCACGTCACTAGCAAAGTGGGTTTGCCTGCACCGGATCACAGGGTACAGAAGTACTATGCGATCCGGTTGCAGTGTGTTTCCAAATGTTCTAGAACCCCATTGTAATCTGGGCAACCCTTGTTCCAACTGACATTGATTTTATTGTGTATTGTGCAATGTGAACTACTAGAGCTCCTCACACACATTACAGACTGACTGCGGAAACAAATTCAATGGATAGTCTGAAGTTTTTGTTCAAACATTTGTAGGAAAATTGTAAAGACCAAAAATTATTTGTCAGAGCTGTCGATGATGCCATCATTGAATCAACTAATTTAGCTTGAAGGCCCATAAATATTTTGTCCAGACCTGTTACTTGAATAGAGTCCCAAGTGCATTAAACAGGTTAATTAAAGTGATTGTAAAGTCTCGTTTTTTTTGTTTTTTTAAATAACAAACATGTCATACTTACCTCCTCTGTGCAGTTGGTTTTGCACAGAGCAGCCCAGATCCTCCTCTTCTTGGGCCCCTCTTTGCAGCTCCTGGCCCCTCTCTCCTATTGAGTACCCCCACTACCAGCAGCTTTCTACCAAGCTGAGTCAGAGCTCTTTGTATCCAATCAGACAACCCGGCCCCTCTCTCCCCTGATTGGCTGACTGACTTTGATTGACAGCTGTGGGAGCCAATGGCACTGTGTCTCAGCCAATCAGGAAGAGTGTCCCGGATGGCTTAGACATTTGTGGACATCGCTGGAGAGAGAAGGGGATCAGATAAGTATTAGGGGGGTGCTGGGGAGGCTGCTATACACAGAAGGTTTTTTATCTTCATGCATAGAATGCATGAAGATAAAAAAGTCTGCCTTTACAACCCCTTTAAGTAATGCAAAGCAAGGTGTATTTAAATGTATAAGTATATTGTACATTTAGACGTAAATGTATATACACATTATATGTTCATCGGGCACTGGGATTGTAAAGGATATACTATATATATATATATATATATATATATATATATATATACAGTATCTGACAAAAGCGAGTACACCCCTCACATTTTTGTAAATATTTTATTATATCTTTTCATGTGACAACACTGAAGAAATGACGCTTTGCTACAATGTAAAGTAGTGAGCGTACAGCTTGTATAACAGTGTAAATTTGCTGCCCCTCAAAATAACTCAAAACACAGCCATTAATGTCTAAACCGCTGGCAACAAAAGTGAGTACATCCCCAAGTGAAAATGTCCAAATTGGGCCCAATTAGCCATTTTCCCTCCCTAGTGTCATGTGACTCATTAGTGTTACAAGGTCTCAGGTGTGAATGGGGAGCAGGTGTGTTAAATTTGGTGTTATCGCTCTCACTCTCTCATACTGGCCACTGGAAGTTCAACATGGCACCTCATGGCAAAGAACTCTCTGGGTATCTGAAAAAAAGAATTGTTGCTCTACATAAAGATAGCCTAGGCTAAAAGAAGATTGCCCAGACCCTGAAACTGAGCTACAGCATGGTGACCAAGACCATACAGCGGTTTAACAGGACAGGTTCCACTCAGAACAGGCCTCACCATGATTGACCAAAGAAGTTGAGTGCACATGCTCAGCATCGTATCCAGAGGTTGTCTTTGGGAAATAAACGTATGAGTGCTACCAGCATTGCTGCAGAGGTTGAAGGGGTGGGGGTCAGCCTGTCAGTGTTCAGACCATACGCCGCACACTGCATCAAATTGGTCTGCATGGCTGTCGTCCCAGAAGGAAGCCTCTTCTAAAGATGATGCACAAGAAAGGCGGCAAACAGTTTGCTGAAGACAAGCAGACTAAGGACATGGACTACTGGAACCATGTCCTGTGGTCTGATGAGACCAAGTTAAACTTATTTGGTTCAGATGGTGTCAAGCGTGTGTGGCAGCAAACAGGTGAGGAGTAGAAAGACACGTGTGTCTTGCCTACAGTCAAGCATGGTGGTGGGAGTGTTATGGTCTGGGGCTGCATGAGTGCTGCCGACACTGGGGAACTACAGTTCGTTGAGGGAACCATAAATGCCAACATGTACTGTGACATACTGAAGCATAGCATGATCCCCTCCCTTCGGAGACTGGGCCACAGGGCAGTATTCCAACATAACGACCCCAAACACAAGACGACCACTACCTTGCTAAAGAAGCTGAGGGTAAAGGTGATGGACTGACCAAGCATGTCTCCAGACCTAAACCTTATTGAGCATCTGTGGGACATCCCCAAATGGAAGGTGCCTCTAACATCCACCAGCTCAGTAATGTTGTCATGGAGGAGTGGAAAAGGAGTGGAAAAGGACTTCAGTGGCAACCTGTGAAGCTTTGGTGAACTCCATGCCCAAGAGTGTTAAGGCAGTGCTGGAAAATAATAGTGGCCACACAAAATATTGACACTTTGGGCCCAATTTGGACATTTTCACTTAGGGGTGTACTCACTTTTGTTGCCAGCGGTTTAGACATTAATGGCTGTGTGTTGAGTTATTTTGAGGGGACAGCAAATTTACACTGTTATACAAGCTGTACACTCATTACTTTACATTATATATATATATATATATATTTATATATATATATACAGTTGTAAGTCCAATTAACTTGGGTTTGCATAAACTACACACACAGAAACCTTTGTTTCTATTTTTGTTATGCATTCCTATGCCACACAAAAACATTGAAAGAAATTACGGTAATGTTTGTGACTATGAAAATTCTTATTCCGGTACAGTGACCTGACTAAGGAGCACATTAGTATTTTGTTTGTTCAAATAAGAAACAACAAAAATTTTCCCTCCTTCACCTATGATTTTTCTTGTCTGCCTGGCCGCCTGTGCGTGTTCGCACGCCCGCACGCCAATGGCGCCAAAACGGCCTATTTAAGCAAACAGCACCCTGCAGCAGATGCTATCCGTTATACAGCATTCCTGTGACCCCGTGATTACTTTGAGAGACTTTTCCTGCACCTGTGACCTCGGCTTTACTCGGACTTTGCTGCTTTCTGCCTGCCCTGACCCCTGGCCTGTCTACGACTACTCTTTTGCCTAATCCTTCTGTACCTTTGCCACCCGCACGTTGCCGACCCTGCCGGAACCCGACCACCCGCCTGCCTGCTCCATTTGTACTCCATAGCCAGCCCGTTGCCGACCCGGACCGCACCACCACTCTCCTGCCTAGCACAAGCTCCAGTGGACCTTCACGCACCACCAAGTGACCCAGTTCAACCCTCGTCCCCCTTGTGCTCTTGAACTCCCTGTCTGCACTATTAGGGATTCTCAAACCAGGGCTGCAAGAGAGGAGATCCCCTGCATAAGTCAGACTCGTCCACCAGGTACGTGACAGTGTTGATGGGGGAATCCCTCCTGCGGAGCCATTGTGTCCTCCCGGTTGGGGCAGCCATCCCCGCCTGGAGAACACAGTGATTACTGCTAGTGGCTGTAATAGTCTCTGGCAATAATCACATGTAAAGTCCGACAGACTGGTTGTACATGGTTCAGCAGGGACTGGCCAAGATTTGTGTATGGCAGGCTGAATGTACCCAAGTTGAACAATCAATCAACTTGGGTACAACCAGTCAGTTGATTTCACATTCATGCATTTGAACTGTCTATGGCTGGCTTTACGCTTGCAGTGAATCAGTGTGGTCCACAGTAAGATCTGGCTTTTGCTATAAAGTTCTTTTATTTTTGCTAATAAGAACAAAAAATGGCAAATAAAATATCAGGGTTCTTACACTTTCTCGCTTCATCTATTTCTAAATAAAACATTTTTGTATAATGCATTTTGATAAGTTGCTTTTTCCACATCCTCTGTCTGTGTTTTCCACTTCCCGCTTTGCCGTACTGAAATAGGCCAAAACTGTTCCATATTTTTTATATATACATGTATACTGTATATATCTACTCTCCTATTATATTGGATTAAATGTCCTAAAATCTTAAGCATTAAAGTTAAAACAGAGAATTAACTTGATTTGTAAAGGATTCCTGTCTGGTTGAATTGATTACAATGCTTAAATGATCAAGTGAAGTAAGTGGGGTCCATCTTATCATAGTAAAAGCTTTGAACCATATTTGACCCCAATATTTCAGGCCTAGCTTATATTTCCCATGTGCTCACCCTGACCCGAACCCAAAGAGCTGATTTCTGGGTGATTAAGCAGAGCTCCTATTCATATCCTTTGAACCATGCCATAAAAGTCCAAATGAAATAGCAATAACTTCAAATCTAATACATACAAAAAAAAAATATCACAGGTCTCAAGCTTTCTCCCATAGCCTCAACTGGCCGTATTTTGGACAGATGTTAATTGTTTAGGTAAATATTCACTGTTGAAAAAATTGTGGAAACCGCCAACTCTTCAAAGGCTAACTAACGGTCAGAAACCCCCAAACATTGCCTGTGATGTCTGGATCCCAGATGGCTTTTTGACGCCTGGCTTTCCCACCAAACAGAAAGTCAAGCACCATTGCTAATGGGTTTTGTTTGCTCGGCACACTTCTATTGTATCAGGATGGGTATGGATCATGGGGGAATAGCGTGAGAAAGTGAAGGGAGGAGAGATATTTTAGCTTATTAGCCTAATAAGACATAGTGGGGCAGGAAGGCTCAACAGGCGAATGGATATAAGGACATAAGAGGTGGCAGACTGAAAGCTTGGTGTGGTATTGATGTGACAAACATGAGATATTTTATCCACTCAGCAGTACACAGACAGGATGGCTTTGCTGCAGAAAATTATACTCTGTTATGCAAAGCCTTGCAATCTGCTGTCATTTAACAGTCAAACTTTGATACACTTTTCATTATTGTTTATGTGTTATATCTTCACCCACACTTGCTACTCCATTAAGTATAACTATGGCACCCAATAACACATTCCTGACATTTTTATGGTGATACTCCCCTTTCAAATTACTTTCTCTTAATTCAGATAAGCATTTTCACAAGTGTTGGTAACATTATGGACATGTGTGAAAAATCCAGTAAATTCTGACTACTGCCACTTCAAGAACTCATCGCTGCGGTAGCCACAGCTAGTTCGCAGATTAGGAAACTGGCAGTAATTCAGACCAGCTTTGAGCTGGCATACAGATGTACACCAGTGCTCAGAGTGAGGCAGATCTGTGCTGGGAAGCTGTTATAGAGCTCACACAGGGCTCTATCACAGGGCTGTATCCCTGGCCCCATTTATCTGTTGGGCCGGAATCCCCCGGGTGAAACCTAAATGTAAACAAAGAGGCTGGGAATAATGGTAATGTCATTACCTAAATACGGCAATGCCTATATTTGACAAGCTAACAGGGTGGCAAACCTGATGGCGAACTAGGCCCCAGAGGTGGACTGGGCTGGGAGGCTATTGCCCCTTGGACTGCTTTGATGCCCCGTAAAAAGGCAGTACTGCCTCTGCTGCAGACATGCCTAAAGGCTTCCTAGTGAAGAGGAGTAAACAGTACTCAACGGTCTCTCACTGAGTATAAGATAAGGATAAGGACAGTGCGCCAGATGCAGGGGCGTCCACAGGTAGGGGCAAGGGGGGGCAAGTGCCCCCCCCCCCTGGAATCAGGGATCGCAAGGTGTCTGCGCAGATTGTGAGCAGGTGCTGGAACACTCCATGTACCAGCTCCCGGCACAGGGAGGAAGATTACACTGTGGACGGCAGTCTGATGTTAAGACAGCACTGACCTGCAGAGACTGCAGAAGCCTGTGCCAGGAGCCTGACCTGCCAATGTGAGTTATAGACAATTCTTTTCTGTGGGGGGAAGAGAGCTCTGTGCGGGGGATTGGATATGTATACTGGCATAGCACACTCCTGGAATCTGAACCCTGAACATAGCACATGCCTGGAATCTGCACCATGTACATAGCAAACGCCTGGAATCTGCACCCTGTACATAGCACATGTCTGGAATCTGCATCCTGTACAAAGCACACGCCTGGAATCTGCACCCTGTACATAGCACATACCTGGAATAAAGTCTGCCGTTTCCCCCTTTAAAATAAATAATTGTGAGTTGCGGCTAAGCCCCTCCCCTTCATGACATTGTCGAAAGGGGCGGAGCATGGGTGACCTTAAAATTATGCCCCCCCCCCTGAAAAAAGTTCTGCGGACGCCCATGGCCAGATGGTGTGGGCCATGTCCAAGCAAAGGCTGGCTCTGTGCTGGTTCTGTGCCCCACCGGATGCTTTCCTCCCCCGATTAGCCCCACCAAGCTGCCCTGCCTCCCCCCTGCAGCCCTGGCCGCTCCCTGCCGGCCAGTTTAAGAAGCTGCAGCAGTCGGTGCAGCAGGCGCTGTCCAGTCTGACCTGCCAGGTGAGAAGAAAGTACCTGGAGCAGAGCTTCAGTCTGGGATGGGGTC
>BLSH010438581.1:560628-578671 GCA_018402905.1 Glandirana rugosa | reverse complement strand
TCCCCCCCCCCCCCCCCCCCACAGAGCTGCTGTCTTCCCCCCCTCCTCTCCTGCCAGCCACTGTAGAAGATTTGTCATGATGGAGAGATGGGAACGGGTTGGTAAATTTGTAATTTACTGGCTCCTTCCTTTTCTGAATGAACAGAGTCAGTGATTGGTACCAATTGGTACATTCATAACTGAAGCATAGTAAACTGTTTTCACTATACTTCCATTTCTGAATGAATGGGAGGCTTGGTGCACAGCTATTCATGTCCATTCATTCTGTGCAGCTGAGGCTACACAGATGGAAATTGAGAGCTGAGGTTTGTTTAGACCCCTGATATCTCATCAAAGCCCCCCAACAGAGCTCCTAAAAAAAATTGTAAAAATAAAATTGTAAAAGAAATAAAATGAAATGGTAAAAAAAATAATACAATTAAAATAAAAATTAAAAACTACTGACACCACTGAGGGAACTATCAGGATTGCAAAGGTTGCAATTGTGACCGGGCCCTGGCATTTCACCACCATGGGAAGGCGCGAAGATGGCAGAAAGGGAGCCTGCTGCAGAACTTGCGAATGGGCCCCGCGATGGTACCGTACTAAAGGGACACGCGATAGGAGTAAAGGGTCCCAGGATCAGTGGGAAGAGGGAAGGGCCCTGGCCAGGGGTCAGGGGGACCTTCATAATTTCTTGCACAGGGGTCCTGAAGGCTCAAGTTACTCCTCTGACTGTGCCGATGACCCAGGGGTGTGGTGATGTCACTTTCCCAGTCATATGACACTATGACAGAGTAGCCAATGACAAGCCCGGGCACCTTCCCAGGGGGCAGGTTGCATGCTCCTCCACACACAGAAGTGTTGCTGTCTTGCGGGGAGCAAGGGGCTACCAGAGAGTGATGGTAAGATAAGTATATGGGGGGGTCGAGAGATGCACTTATCAAAGACACTGTCACTTTGCCTTACATGAAAAAGGTGACAGTATCTCTTTAAGGTCTGCTCAGGAAAGGAACTTTGAAAAAAAAATGCCTGGTGTATATCAGGCCCAGAACCAGAATATTTCATCTGATCCCAAAACTGAATCTTTTTAACATTTTCTAGATCCCTCTTGGTATTTCTTCACCTTTTTAATTATGCTTATCACAGAAACAGTTTTCAGATCCTTTTTGAACAAAAAATTCAATTTGACAACAGTGATGGTATTCACTTCTGTGACTTTATGTTATTCACCTTATCGCACCAGTCATGTATTTCAATGCTTTATTCTTTAAGTCAATAAATGATAGCTGCATCACCAAGCCTGTCAAGTCATTCGGATTAGCCTGCGTGTTAATGAGCTCATAGACCTAAGAAGACAGCCTGCCAGGTTGGCAATACAAGAGTTATAATGTTTGTAGGGTATCAGCAGACACCCCCGTCTGAATCTTGTTTGGGAGCAGTAGCAATCACACTGTTTTGTTTTCTTATAAGAGAGGAGATTTAGAGAAAAACAGAATTTTAAAAATACAAACAATAAGGCCCCTTCCACATGGGATGGACTCGCCAGAAGTCCATTTGCTCAGCGGGGGATCTGTCCGCTGACACAGACACAGCCCATTCTCCTCTATCGATGGTCGGATGTAAAGGGACCACCTATCCATTTACGCCCAACTGCCATCCGATCTGCTAAATGGAAGCAGAATGGATCCCCATCTGTCTGTTTTTAGCGGATCGGATTGGATGTAGGCAGGTGTAAATGGACACATGTGCTCCATAGAGGTGAATGGGGGATCTGATCGGGTCTGTCTGAAAAACCGTCCAGTCATGTGAAAGGGGCCTAACTGTGTCATCCAAAGAAGCAAAATCATCATTCTCCATGAATTCAAGTAAAATTGTCAGTCAGGGCTATATTGCAAAATCATTGCACTTGAGACTGCGGTTCAAAGTAGAAGTTCACCCTAGAATTACTGACTTCTGTTCATGCTTTGGTTGTCCAGCAATCAGCTTTGGAAACTGCCAGCCATTTACCAGTGACACCATGCAACTCATGGTGTCACTCAGCCCCCTTCATGCTACTTACATCTTTGACAGCATCAGGGCACAGAGGAACCGTTTCTCATTCAGTCTTTACAAGAAGATGTAATTAACAGGGGGACTGAGTAACATCATGAGTTGCATGGTGCCCCAGGTAAATGGCCAGCAGTTTCCAATACGGATTGCTAGGCAACTGGAGCATCCACTTTTTAATCAGCTAAATACACTCCGGGTGCATCAAAACAAAAGGTGTACAAAGTCTTACAGCTTTCTTTCTAAAGCACTTGCAGCCTAAGTAGAAACGCCTGTCCCCTGCCAACATGCTGCAGAATGTCCCTTGCTTTCTGTATGGAAGCAGTGGTTTCTTTGTAGATGCCTGACATGTCCCTTACAGAGTCAGATCTATAGCTCTGCAATCAGCATGCTACTTGCTAATTGGAGAGCTCTGGCTCTGACTTAGAAGCGAGCATGTTGGACCTCTGCAAAGAAATAATTTCTTCCACAGAAAGCAAGGGTCAGCATACTGCCAGTTGGACAGTCTTTTCTACTCAGGCTGTGGCTGCTTTATGGAGAAAACAAACAAAAATTTGCACACCTTTTGTTTTGATTTATCTGGACTGCATAAAACTAATTTTAACTGAAAAGTTCAATTGCATTCCGTAAAAACAAGAGAGGACATTGAAATGTAGACCATAGATGTTCAACTAGCTTGAACAGCTCAAAAAACATTAAAGGATGACTTTCAATTATACTCTATGGTGTGCCACAGTTGATCAGAGGAAGCTATAGCTGGCAGTGAGGAAAGGTAAGAGGAAAACTTGGTTTGACAGCTCACATGACTGGTTTGCAACTGTCTAGGGGTACTCCCTGTATTGGAACAGTGTGTTTTTTGGATGTACTCCCTGTATTGGAGGAACAAGGAAGGTAGACAAGGAAGGTAGACGAGGGGGGGGGGGGGGTATGTTTGTATGTCAAAAATGATTTGCTAGAAAATATGAGGGATAACATTTTAAATTATCCAGGATATTGACTGGGCAGACAAAACTGCTTACTCAACCAAGGCCATCATTTCTTAAATTGCAGGGCAATTTCATGTGTGAATTGGTGGATGCCCCACCTAAAAATAATGCTCTATTACACATATGTCAAACACATGGCCCACGGACTGAATCCAGCCCTTCAAGCCTCGTCATGTGGCCCTCGTACCCAGTTTTGCAGGCAGAATGTGGCGGAACTCCATTCCACGCTCTGGCTCTCACCTTCCTCTCCCGATCCCTGCTGTCACTTGTAAACATAGAAGCTTTCTGTGTTTCTGTCAACCATACTGCTGATGTGGCCCGCGATTAAATTGAGTTTGACACCCCTGCTCTACTGGATCTACTAATTACAAATAATACAGATCTGGCTGTAGATGTGGACATAGGGGATAACGTAGGAAACAGCAATCACAGAGTAATATTACTTTCAAAGTATATCATAAGAAAAGGAAATACGAGGGTAGTACAAGAACACTAAATTTCAAAAGAGCCAACTTTATTAAGCTGCGCTCCACTCTACATGGCGTCGGTCTTGTGGTTGATGGGAAACTCCATGCTGCAGGTTTGAAGAAGGAACCTTAATGGATGGGTCAGCCTTGTGAATCGAGCTCTTGCAGGCTTGTTTTCTCCTCCTTCCCTCCCTCTCCCTTTAGTGCTTGGGGACCTTCCCCCCCATCCAGCCATTTTTCTCCCCATCCCTTGAGCCACTCACCACACCGTGCCAACTCATCAATATGTGATACACTATGCTATGAAAGCATTTTTGCTCTGATCTTCTGAAGGTGTTCTTCGCGAAACACTTTGGGACTTACCTCACCATTGAGAAATGTATACAGTGCCTTGAAAAAGTATTCATACCCCTTGAAATTTTCCACATTTTGTCATGTTACAACCAAAACATAAATGTATTTTATTGGGATTTTATGTGATAGACCAACACAAAGTGACACATAATTGTGAAGTTGAAGGAAAATGATAAATGGTTTTCAACATTTTTTACAAATAAATATCTGAAAAGTGTGGCATGCATTTGTATTCAGCCCCCCTGAGTCAATACTTTTTAGAACCACCTTTCGCTCCAATTACAGCTGCAAGTCTCTTTTGGGGATGTCTCTACCAGCTTTGCACATCTAGAGAGTTAACTTTTTGCCCATTCTTCTTTGCTAAATAGCTCAAGCTCTGTCAGATTGGATGGAGAGCATCCGTGAACAGCAATTTTCAAGTCTTGCTACAGATTCTCAATTGGATTTAGGTCTGAACTTTGACTGGGCCATTCTAACACATGAATATGCTTTGACCTAAACCATTCCATTGTAGCTCTGGCTGTATGTTTAGGGTCGTTGTCCTGCTGGAAGCTGAACCTCTGCCCCAGTCTCAAGTCTTTTGCAGGCTCTAACAGGTTTTCTTCTAAGATTGCCCTGTATTTGGCTTCATCCATTCTTCCATCAACTCTGACCAGCTTTCCTGTCCCTGCTGAAGAAAAGCATCCCCACAACATGATGTTGCCACCACCATGTTTCATGGTGGGGATTGTGTGTTCAGGGTGATGTGCAGTGTTAGTTTTCCGCCACACATAGTGTTTTGCTTTTAGGCAGCAAAAAAGTGCAATTTTGGTCTTATCTGACCAGAGCACCTTCTTCCACATGTTTACTGTGTCCCCCACATGGCTTCTCCCAAACTGCAAATGGGATTTATTATGGCTTTATTTTAACAATGGCCTTCTTCTTGCCACTCTTCCATAAAGGCCAGATTTGTGGAGTGCACGACTAATAGTTGTCCTGTGGGCAGATTCACCCACCTAAGCTGTGGATCTCTGCAGCTCCACCAGAGTTACCATGGGCCTCTTGGCTGCTTCTCTGATTAATGCTCTCCTTGCCCGGCCTGTCAGTTTAGGTGGACGGCCATGTCTTGATAGGTTTGCAGTTGTGCCATACTCTTTCCATTTTCAGATGATGGTTTGAACAGTGCTCCATGAGATGTTCAACGCTTGGGATTTTTTTTTTTATAACCTAACCCTGCTTTAAACTTCTCCAGAACTTTATCTCTGACTTGCTTGGTGTGTTCCTTGGCTCTTCATGATGCTGTTTGTTCACTAAGGTTATTTAACAAACCTCTGAGGGCTTCACAGAACAGCTGTATTTATGCTGAGATTAAATTACACACAGGTGGACTTTATTTACTAATTAGGTGACTTCTGAAAGCAATTGGTTCCATTAGATTTTAGTTAGGGGTATCAGAGTAAAGAGGGCTGAATACAAATGCATGCTACACTTTTCAGATATTTATTTGTAAAAAATGTTGAAAACCATTTATCATTTTCCTTCCACTTCACAATTATGTGCCACTTTGTGTTGGTCTATCACATAAAATCCCAATAAAATAAATTTACATTTTTGGTTGTAACATGACAAAATGTGGAAAATTTCAAGGGGTATGAATACTGTCATTTATGGTATTGCGTATTTACTGATCCATGATATGCTAACAGAGTATGTATACTTGTGATACATGTGAGGTTGATGGTGATAGTTAGAGGCATTTATCTGTTGCATATTCTTTGTGTATTTTTATATACAATGTGCTAACATCATGTATAATAAATATTTTTGTTTGTAAATATAAAGTGTGATTTCTTCAGGGAAGTATGTCCACCTTTTTGAAAGTCCCATCTTCTTGGTCTATGTTTTGTGTTATATTATATTGACAGGGATGTGGTATATTTCGTACTAATAAACACCATGTGCTTTCATAAGACTGCATTGTTAGTAACATAGAACAGAAAGTACTGTTGTGACTAACAAGAAGTCAGTGTTCAAAAAAGGCTTGAAAAATTGAATGTAAATAAATCACCATGACCAGATAGATGGTTTACACCTGAGAGTCCTCAAAGAACTTAGTCATGTTATAGCCAGACCATTATTCTTAAATTTATAAGGACAGCTTTCTGACTGGAATGGTACCAGCTGATTGACAAACATGCTAAGATGGTACCAATATTCAAAAAAGAGCAAAGATATATACATGGGAACTACAGACCTGACAGCCTAAAATCAATAGTATGTAAACTATTGGAGGGAATAAAGAGACCAGATCTAAGAACTTGCTGATGAAAACAGAATCTTTAGTAATAACCAGCATCGATTTCTGAAAGATCATTCTTGCCAAAACAACCTGTTAAGGGTTTATGATGTAGTGAGCTGTAATCTAGATAAAGGAAGGCCTGTGGATGTCGTGTGTCTGGATTTTGCCAAAGCATTCAATACAGTTCCCTATAAACACTTAATTTACAAATTGAGGTCTGTTGGCATTGATGATATTGTATGTACCTGAACAGAAAATTGGTTACAAGAGTACATCCAGATAGTGGTGATAAATAGTGTATATTCTGAATGGTCTGGTGTTTTAAGTGGGGTACCCCAAAACTCTGTCCTGGGACCAACTTTGCTCATAAATGATATAGAGGTTGGTATAAATATGTTCCATCTAACTGTTTGTCGACGATGCAAAGCTAAGCAGGGTAATTACTTCACAACAGGATATGAAAGGGTATGAGAGGTGGGCAACTACATAGCAAATCAGGTTTAATATTACAAAATGTAAGGTAATACACTCGAGGGCTAAAAATATGAACACAAGTTACTCGCTAGGGGGTGAACTTTTGGGGAAATCGAGGATGGAAAAGGATCTGGGGGTCCTAGTAGATCACAGGCTCAGCAATATCATGCAATGCCAAGCTAGCAGATTACTGACATGTAGGGTATTTACTCAAGATATAAAACTATAATTCTACCACTTTACAAAATTTTGGCTCAGCCACGTATTGAGCATGCCATCCAATTCTGGTCACCAGTAAAGGGCAAAGCTGATAAGGTGACTGGAGGACCTCAGCAATGCGGAATGACTAAAAGTAATAAACGTTATTCTCCCAGGAGAAGAGACACTGAAGCGGAGACATGATCGCAATATACAAATACCTCAATAGTGATTCTAGCATAGGAAGAAAACTATTCAGTTTCAGGCTGCTTAAGAGGACACGTGGCCACTCAATAAAGTTGGATGAGAAGTAGTTTAACCTTAAACTGCATAGGGGTTTCTTTACTGCCAGAGCGCTAAGAGTGGGAAACTCCCTTCCACAGTTAGTGGTGTCAGCAGGGAGTGTCGATAATTAAAAAAAAGTTTAGATGGGCATCTTCGTGAACACAATATATAGTGATATGGGAAATTACAGTAACATAAACACACACACACACACACACACACACACATACACTGAACTGGATGTGCTGGTATCTTTATTCAACTTTACCATCTATGTAAAGCTGATCTCCCGGTTTCATTTAACTTTTAATAGTTTGTTTGAACCAGCTTGGACCAAAAGAATTATATAAAGTTAAATGAAACCAAGAGATCAGGAGGTATTCAGCATTAGCATAGTCTGGAGCAACCTTTAATATTTACAGCAGTACACCAGAGGCAATGTGTGATAGCAATGCTTCACTCCTGATAATCCTAAATTCATGGAAAAAAATCTCTGTTGAAAATCACTCCAAGCAACTAGTTATGAATTATGGCAGGCAGAATATCTATGTAATTCTACTACTGCAGACAATTTATAATCATAAATAACAAGTGATATTTATTGTATTTTCATGTATGACTAGAGGTATACCTGTAGCCAAGTGACAGGGACAGCTGTCTAAGGTGTAATGAAGAATAATATCAAAATGTATAAAAAGAAAGACAAAATAATAAAAAGGTACCCCATTTTTAAAATACGGGGTTACAAAGGAATTACATTTTCCCCATTTAATTTTTACCTGAATAATCAACGGTTTTGGATATTAGGTATGCAGAAGTAATAAGTCATGATGAAAATGCCTTCAAAAAGTGCTACCAATTGCTTCTTTTTTATGCAGAAAGGAGAATGTATTTGTGTGTCGTGAAAAGGGAATGACACTATGGGGATGATTTACTAAAGCCGGAGACTGCAAAATCTGGTGCAGCTGTGCATGGTATCCAATCAGCATCTAACTTCAACTTCTTCAATTAAGCTCTGACAAAGAAACCTGGAAGCTGATTGGTTTCTGTGCAGAACTGACCAGATTGTGCACTCTCCAGCTTTAGTAAACAAACCCCTATAACTATGCTAATGTACAATCTCCCTTAGATTAATCAACAGATATACAATGCAAGGCTCTACCTTAATGTATAGAAAATTAAATGGCTTGTAAAGGTAGCCCTTTGCACTTTTTGATAAATAGGAAGGGGATTGAGCAGAGGTTGTACAATCAGATTGTAACATTTGTGGTCAGCTTTACTGCCTATACTTAGCAGTGAGACATCTGCCTGTCTATTGACAACCTAACACACTGGAAGAGTGCCAGTACTTTCAATTTTCTGACAAAGCCTAATTTGAAAGATAATCAAAACAATTTGGTATATGGAGAGGCGTTCTTTAATTTAGAAAAAGAAAATCAATGTTTTCACATGAGTACATGAGTAAGTGTTTATCTGGCATGGCTTTCTGAACAGAAGTACATTAGCAGCCTTCATACCCTCTGTTGGTAAATAAAGAGCCCTGAGAAAATGCACCACAGCTTGTAGTGTCCATGTGCTCTTCAATACAAGGGCCATCCAATAAAGCCTGGGAGTTCATGGTTTATGGACATAATAGCAATCTGACAACAGAGTTATTAGCATCAGACTGTGGACATTTGAGCTTCCTCCACTTTCCCACAGTCTCTCCGTCCCAGCAATTGATGACATCTTTGCCTAGCACAATAGAAGTGTGTCTTCCTACTAGTACTCGCATTAGTGCTGCTGTTTGATTTGAATGAATGGAGGGGAAATCTTACTCCACAAAGACCATCTGGCTATCAGTTCTCATACAGTAAGAACCGCTCTTTCCCATGGCCTGTAGAATTGGCAGGGGATGCCCCGTGGGCCTTTTGGAAGAAGCAGCTTACCTGTTGACTGCCTAATTAAATTACATTTAAGTAACTTTCCATACATAGGCTCTACACACTATAAGCTATGGGCAGCTTGCTTCCCTCCATCTGTTGAGGAACTACAAGTCCAGTAGCTGAAGGTCTTAGGCTTCCTTGTTAGGCCTTTACTATTTTTTAAAGGGAATTTACAAAGTACAGCAATATATATACAGTATATAATTATTTTTTTAAGTATGCTCTATACTAAAACATAAAAGTGGGGCCTATTCATTAATGTTTTCACCCAGGATAAAAAATGGGGTCTATTTATTAATGTTTTCACCCAAGATTCACACATATTATTAAGTTCATCTAATGCAAAAATGTGTAAACCTTGGCATAAAACACTGATAAATAGATCCCACTAATATGTTTTAGTACAGAGCATACTTAAGAAATAATATATACAGTATATATATATATATATATATATATATATATATATATATATATACAGTGCCTTGAAAAGTATTCATACCCCTTGAAATTTTCCACATTTTGTCATGTTACAACCAAAAACGTGAATGCATTTTATTGGGATTTTATGTGATAGACCAACACAAAGTGGCGCATAAGTGGTACATAATTGTGAAGTGGAAGGATAAATGGGTTTCCAAAAATTTTTATGCATAAATATCTGAAATAAATATCTGAAAAGTATGGTGTGCATTTGTATTCAGCCCCCTTTACTCTGATACCCCTAACTAAAATCTAGTGGAACCAATTGCTTCAGAAGTCACCTAATTAATAAATAGGCCACTTGTATGTAATTTAATCTCAGTATAAATACAGCTGTTCTGTGAAGCGGTTTGTTAGAGAACCTTAGGGAACAAACAGCATCATGAAGGCCAAGGAGCACACCAGAGAGGTCAGGGATAAAGTTGTGGAGAAGTTTAAAGCAGGGTCAGGTTACAAAAAAAATATCCCAAGCTTTGAACATCTCACAGAGCACTGTTCAATCCATCATACAAAAATGGAAAGAGTATGGCACAACTGCAAACCTACCAAGACATGACCCTCCACCTAAAATGACAGACCGGGCAAGGAGAGCATTAATCAGAGAAGCAGCCAAGAGGCCCATGGTAACTCTGGAGGAGATGCAGAGATCCACAGCTCAGGTGGGAAAATCTGTCCACAGGACAACTATTCGTTGTGCACTCCACAAATCTGGCCTTTATGGAAGAGAGGCAAGAAGAAAGCCATTGTTGAAAGAAAGCCATAAGAAGTCCCATTTGCAGTTTGGGAGAAGCCATGTGGGGGACACAGCAAACATGTGGAAGAAGGTGCTCTGGTCAGATCAGACCAAAATTGAACTTTTTGGTCTAAAAGCAAAACGCTATGTGTGGCAGAAAACTTACACTGCACATCACCCTGAACACACCATCCCCACTGTGAAACATGGTGGTGGCAGCATCATGTTTTGGGGATGCTTTTCTTCAGCAGGGACAGGGAAGCTGGTCAGAGTTGATGGAAAGATGAATGGAGCTAAATACAGGGTAATCTTAGATGAAAACCTGTTAGAGCCTGCAAAAGACCTGAGACTGTGGCGGGGGTTCACCTTCCAGCAGGACAACGACCCTAAACATACAGCCAGAACTACAATGGAATGGTTTAGATCATAGAATATTTATGTGTTAGAATGACCCAGTCAAAGTCCAGACCTGAGAATCTGTGAAAATTGCTGTTCACAGACGCTCTTCATCCAATCTGACAGAGCTTGAATGATTTTGCAAAGAAGAATGGGCAAAAACGTCACTCTCTAGGTGTGCAAAGCTGGTAGAGACATCTCCAAAAAGACTTGCAGCTGTAATTGCACCAAAAGGTGGCTCTACAAAGTATTGACTCAGGGGGGCTGAATACAAATGCACGCCACACTTTTCAGATATTTATTTGTAAAAAAATTTGAAAACCATTTATCATTTTGCTTCCACTTCACAAATATGTGCCAAAATCCCCAAAAAATACATTTACGTTTTTGGTTGTAACATGACAAAATGTGGAAAAAGTCAAGGGGTATGAATACTTTTCCAAGGCAATATATATATATATATATATATATATATATATATATATATATATATATACATATATGCAGTAGGTAAATTTAAATAATAGTTAAGTATATGGCACAGTTTTTTCATTCATCCTCATTTCATGTGAATGCGGGGATCCCCCTGATGTGTCATTGTATTCTGACAGTGGGACTCCCCTGCTATCAGAATACACTGATCAGTGCTGCAGCCCATTAGCTTCATGTGCTGACTGAACGAAAATTATCTAGCAGATCAGTTCATGAGAAGTCGACCGATCAACTTCTCATGAACTGTAACGACCAGAAACCCCATCAACATGTAAGTTGACCTGTAGGTCTCCAGGCATCGTTTTCCCCAATGAAACCTGACTGCTGACTTCCAGAATGGAGTGCAGCAGCTTCTATGTTGGAAGGTCGGTATTTTTTTTTTTTATTTTATACAAAACAGGTCCAGAATATAAACTTAAATATTTCATATGAATATTTCAAAATGTTCCATTTATAGAAAGCAAATGGCTCTAGGCTATTTTGATATTTTTACTAGGCTATTCTTAGTAGCATTGCTGTGTTGTTTACAGAACTCAATATCTGAAGCTCAGATTACAAAAATATCATAACTTACATCCATGATGCAACACCACAAGGAAAGAGTGAAAACCACTTGTCTACCCCGACGCTAAACAGATAATTCGGTGAACACTGTTCTAACATTTAATTTTTTTCTTTCAAATAATGCAGCTCCAAGAATACATGGTCGTTAGCAAGTGAATGTTTTGCTTTGATCACCCAACTCCTAGAAAAGGCCTCATCAACATAAAATAAAAAAATCCAAATGAAATGGAAAACTTCAACATACTACCTCTAAAACAAAAGTCCACTTTTTTTTAAACTCTCTCAATCAAGATTAACGATTTTCAATCCTTATGCTGCTAGTATTAGTAAATAGATAAGAAGGTATAATACGTTGTATATTTACATGCTTTAAACTTATTTTTTTACATTTCTTCAGGTGGCCTAGGCCAAAATGATGTAATACATTCCGTGAGTCTGTTTTTCAAAGTGATTTCTCTACAAAAATAAAGCAATCAACCCCTGAAACAAAAGCACATTTTACACAGTGGTGTAGTGTTTAGCACTTTCACCTAGCAGCAAAAGGTTGCTGGTTGAAATCCCAACCATGACACTACCTGCCTGGAGCCATGTTCTCCCTGTTCCTGCGTGGGTTTCCGCCGGGTGCTCCGGTTTCCCCCCACACTCCAAAGACATGATGGTAGGTTAATTGGATCCTGTCTAAATTGGCCCTAGTATGTGTATGAATGAGTTAGGGACCTTAGAATTGTAAACTCCTTGAGGTTAGGGACTGAGAACGTACAATGTATAAGTAAAGCGCTGCGTAAATTGACGGCACTATATAAGCACCTGAAATAAATAAATAAAGGGAATCTACGCTGTAAAAAAAAAAAAAAAAATATATATATATATATATATATATATATACAGTATCTCACAAAAGAGAGAAAGAGAGTACACCCCTCACATTTTTGTAAATATTTTATTCTATCTTTTCATGTGACAACACTGAAGAAATGACACTTTGCTACAATGTAAAGTAGTGAGTGTACAGCTTGTGTAAATTTGCTGTCCCCTCAAAATAACTCAACACACAGCCATTAATGTCTAAACTGCTGGCATCAAAAGTGAGTACACCTCTAAGTGAAAATGTCCAAATTGGGCCCAAAGTGTCAATATTTTGTGTGGCCACCATTATTTTCCAGCACTGCCTTAACCCTCTTGGGCATGGAGTTCACCAGAGCTTCACAGGTTGCCACTGGAGTCCTCTTCCACTCCTCCATGATGGCATCACAGAGCTGATGGATGTTAGAGAGTTAGAGGATGCCCCCCCCCCCCCCAGCCAGAACACACCAGACAGCGCTCTCAGCCATTGGCTGAAAACACTAATTGGATGCCAATCAGCAGACCTTTGACAGAAGCTCAACATTCAGTCATCTTCTGTCATACCGGCTGCTGTACACGCAGGCCGAATGTTTCTATTGCACCGGCTGATACTGCCCGATATTCGGTCCGTGTGTATGTGCTTAAGGTTGGCCAAACGCTGATAGATAAAATTTCTCCTTCCATGCTATGCATTTGTCATAATGCCCAGACAGTTTTCTGTCTGACTCCTTCAATTTTTTAACCACTTCAGATCCGCGCTATAGCCGATTGACAGCTACAGTGCGGATCTGAATTGCCGGGAGGCCGTCAATAGATGTCCTCCCCTTTTGCACGCTCCAGGCAAGCTCTCGCTGCCGTGAGAGTGCCCGCGGGTGGGACGGACTCGATGGCTGCCAGAGACCCGCGATCCCTTCACAGAGCTCCAGAACGGGGAACCGCTCTGTGAGGGGGGCATGATAGATCTACCGATCCCTGTGATCGGGATCAGTTAGATCTGTTATGTCCCTGTCAGCCCCGCCCCTACACAGTTAGAACACATACAGGGAACACATACCCCTTCACTGCCCCCTTAGTGTTAACCCCTTCCCTGCCAATGACATTTATACAGTAATCAGTGTCTATTTTTAGATCTGATCGCTGTATAAATGTCATTGGTCCCAAAAAAGTGTCAAAAACATCAGACATGTCTGCCGCAATATCGAAGTCCCAATAAAAATCGCAGATCGCCGCCATTACCAGTAAAAAAAAAAACAAACAAAAAAAAACGCCATAAACCAATTTCCATAGTTTGTAGGCGCTAT
Organism: Glandirana rugosa; assembly: GCA_018402905.1. Taxonomy (NCBI): domain Eukaryota; kingdom Metazoa; phylum Chordata; class Amphibia; order Anura; family Ranidae; genus Glandirana; species Glandirana rugosa. The sequence continues at coordinate 564,864 of BLSH010438581.1, read as the reverse complement.
AACTTTTGCACAACCCAATCAAAATACGATTTTTTTACCAAAAATATGTAAAAGAATATATATCGATCTAAACTGATGAATAAATTTGGTTTTTTTATTTTTGGATATTTATTATAGCAAAAAGTAAAAAATATTCTTCTTTTTTCAAAATCGTCGCTTTTTGTTTGTTTATAGAGCAAAAAATAAAAACCACATTAGGTGATCAAATACCACCAAAAGAAAGCTCTAATTTGTGTGGAAAAAACGACCGCGCAATTGTCATTCAAATCGTGACAGAGCTGAAAACTGAAAATTGGTCTGGGCAGGAGAGGGTTTTAAGTGCCCAGTAACCAATTGGTTAATCTAATGATTTAGGGCTAGAAGAAGATAACAGGGCTGTCAATTAATTTTGTCCAGTTCATCAGGAACTGACTGAAATTTGAACAGCGTATGGCCAGCTTAAGAAGGGATTTCCCCTTACTTTGGAGAGATATTTTCTGATTTCCTTTTGCGTTTCTGGGATAAAATGTGAAGGGCAATCCCCCAAAAAGACACAGATTGAAAAAAATACCTACTGCACCTACTGTATAATGAACCAAGGAAGCAAATTTTGACTATAGATAAAATTTTAACTTTAAAATGATTGAATCTGACCTATATGGCCATGCTGCTCTATCCAACAACTGTCTTTGCCCCTCTTTATTTATTGAGTTATTTATTTCTAGGAAGGTCAGTCTGTAAAGGTAGTTTAAAAAAACACCACTTGTGGTGTGACTACGACTGCCCTAGACATGTCTGGTTTATTTATATGGCACATACAGTTCTGTCCCATGACCATACCAGATTTTATGGACGGGTTAAGCATCGTTTGGAGGTCACTTCCACTTCTTCCTTGATCTTCAGCTCCACAGTTCGCTCAACTTCAATAAGCATTGTTAATTGGGCTTCACTCAGTTGCAGTTGAGTTTGGCTGCAAGTTGTTAGTCATTGGCCGCCCAAACTCTGAGAAACTGGAGCCCTGAATGGGATGTGAATTTTCTCAGAGTCCCCCACAGTTTTCCGTCTATTTGTAACTTTCAGAATAGAGGACAAAGGAAGTGTGTCGAACAAGAAGCAAATTACTGATGATGTTTAACTTGCCATTGTGTCCACCAGCAATTCCTGTCCCCATAGGCCATCTGGATCTCACTTTTCCCAAGGAATACATTGATCCTTCAGTATTGTCACAGCCATCTAAGACCTGGGAATGCAATGCCCCTTGACACTAGAATGAGCTGTAGAGAGGTGAAAAGGGTTGGGTTTAAGTACTGGTAAAGAATAGGGAAAATCTGAAAAGGTCCCTTTTTCCTTACTGCCATTCTGTCCTGACAGCATCATTGTGTACCTTTTTCACAATTATCATTTTTCTTACTGGGACATCCTAAGAAAACAATTTAAATCAGGGTGAGCACATTTCGTCCCTTTACCCAGAGCTTTTTGCAAGGTCTTCAATGCACTAAACAAATCTTATTGTCTAAAGTACGAAAGGCCATCAAAGAAAATTAAGAAGATATTAAGTGATAATTACAAAGCCATACAATCTTTCCCACAAACTGATAAAATTATACAGTTTAGAAAAGGATTTAAAAAGTATAAAATAATGATGTTATAGTCAAGTCGATCATATTTTACAAATTTCAAATTGATGGAGAAAATTATATATCTTATTAAGAAATGTAAAGAACACTTTATAAAAAGGAACAAGCCAGTAAGGAATCTCCCTCTTAAGTTTTTTTTACATGGTTGTTGATTATCTACTTGTTCTGCTAAAGTTTGACAAAACAAAAAAACATAATTGCTGTCAGTTACTGTCAAACCTGAATTTCATACTTGAAATGGTATTCAACTCAAAACCAAATATGTAATACAGTATTACCGATCATCAGCAATCATTAAAATGGTAGCTGCATTCGCTGCAACACAGACACCTTTGGACAGCAACATTGTCAGTCTGGGGGGAGGGGAGTGTTAGATGTATTAGCAGATTTAGATTCACTAACATATTCAAGCAAAACTCCAGCTAACATGTTATAAGCAGTTACTGCAAACAGTTTTGTGCCTTTTGAGATAAAGGTTTTACATAAATAAAAGAGAAAATAGAGTAACCGAGGCGCTGGGTTAATCCAGAATGCATCAAGGTAAAAAACCTTGAGCCTTTAGAACCACTTTAAATTGGAACAATCTTAAAGAAGATCTGTTGTCACAGCATACCCTTTCATTTTATAACATCAACATTGTAATTACAATACAAACAAAATGTATTGTTGACAATCCAATATAAGCTCACTTGAAAGATCTCCATTCATGTTGTGAGCTCTGCCTGTCTGATGCCCTTCTCTTTACACAACTTCCTGGATTCCCTGTATGCTTTACCACTTCTCCTCTGCTGTTTACTTTTAATGTCTGGGGACTACATATCCCATGGTACCTTGCTGCCTGCAAGCAGTGATTGCTGTACTGACTATACCTCCTGAAACTCCTCCTCTTATTACCTCTGTAGTTCAGAAGGCAGGCTCTGTGAAATGTGTGACACAGCAGTGCCAACTCACAGGGCATAGTGAATACATTTCATGGAATTCACCAAAGTAAATGTTTTGGAATTTTCACAAAGTAAATTTACAAACTTTAAGATCATTCAGATTAACCACTTGCCGACCAGTGACACACCAATATGTAGCTGGATTGGAGGGTGATATCTCGGTCATTGTTGCAGCTGCAGCAATAATCAAGATATCAATTTCTTATGCCAGCAATTCCCTTCACCGTAAAAGCAATCCTACCAGCTAAGAAGCTGCTGTTTATTTTTACAGGCCTTTCCTTGGTAAGGACTAAGGATGCGACCAGCAGTATCTGATTCCTGGGCACAGTGAGAAGAACTGATGTTGTTCCTCCCACTGTGTGACATCAGATACTGGAAGCGATGAGGATTTTGTCACTTCCGGTTTCAGTCACATGCAAACAAGCCATTATGGAGTCTAATTAAACCCAGATCTCTCCATTAAGAGGACCTGTCATAGCTCATGCTATCAAAAAGGATGTCGTTCATCCCTTCTGATAGCAATTAAAGTGCACAAATGTGAACGCGCACATAGGTCCTGCACGCGTATGTAAAAGGCAATCACACCACACATGTGAGGTACCACTGTGAATGTCAGAGCGAGGCACCATACCTCCTCTGTAATTCTAAACTGGTAACCTGTAAAGGCTTTTAAAGCGTCACCTATCCAGATTTTTAGGTACCACAGTTTGCTGCCATTCCATGGGTGAATGCAATTTTTAAAGCGAGACATGTTTGATATCTAGTCTTATCATCATTCCTATCGCACACCTTCCTGGAAACAAGGCTCATCAGTAATGGGTGCTGCAGCGATTACCAGCTGAATACCGGAAACACAAAGTCAATGTACATATTCGCTAGCACACCAGGAATCTTCAGTTACCATCCAAAGGTTCTCATTGCAGATAGATCACATCACAAAGACAGGTGCAACGTTTCAGAGCCACGCGGGACCCCTTCGTCAGGCATGTGATAAAGTGCCATAGTGGCAAAACAAACCCACCAATCAGAAACATGAAAAATGGTGACACCCCCCTCATCTCATGTCTAAAGGATGTTTGGTATCTAATCACTCGGCGTAACATCATCTTTTATATTTTACCAAACAATTGTGTATTGTATTGTGTTTTTGTGAATTATAATTCATGAAAGTGTATTTTTTCCAAAAAAACGCTGCACAAATACTCTGTGACATTAAAAAAATGCAACACGCACCATTTTATTCTCTAGGTCCTCTACTTAACCACTTCCTTACTGGGCACTTAAACCCCCCTCCTGCCCAGACCAATTTTTGGCTTTCAGCGCTGTCGCATTTTGAATGACAATTGCGCGGTCGTGCGACGTTGTACCCAAATAAAATTTGCGTCCTTTTTTTCCCACAAATGGAGCTTTCTTTTGGTGGTATTTGATCCCCTCTGCGTCATTTCTGATCGCCGCTATAAACAAATGCGGCTAACGCTAAAAAAAAAAAGGGTTTTTATACATCTTCTTATATATAGCCGGTTTTGGCTACTTATTAAAAAAATTACCTAAACATGAAATCGTTTTTCATTTTTTATAACAAGAAAAAACGTTTTAACAGCGAGTAAAAAACAAATATCGCCGCTAGTCTTTACTGCGTCTCCCCTAGTTTATGGTGGTTTTCTTTCGAGGTAAACACC
>BLSH010438581.1:546037-560074 GCA_018402905.1 Glandirana rugosa | reverse complement strand
TTTTGCGGTATTTAGTTAAGGGTCAAACATCTGCGCTATTGAAAACGCGTTTGGTTAGTTATATGCGGCTAACGCTAAAAAAAAGTTATCGCGTCTACAAACTGGGAATTGATTTATGGCGTTTTTATTATTTATTTTTTTTTTACTAGTAATGGCGGCGATCTGCGATTTTTAGCGGTAATGCGATATTGGTGGGGGGGACATGTCGGAACATTTTGACACTTTTTTGGGACCAATGACATTTATTCAGCGATCAGAAATTTAAATGTCCACTGATTACTGTATAAATGTCATTGGCAGTGAAGGGGTTAACCTACAGGGGGCAGTGTAGGGGTTAAATATGTTCCCTGGCTGTGTTCTAACTGTGGGGGGGCATGGCTGGTCGGGACATAACAGATCTAACTGATCCCAGTGACAGGGATCAGTAGATCTGCTATGTCCACTGTCAAAGAACGGGGAACCGCCGTGTTTACAACGGCGGTTCCCCGTTCTGAGGCTCCTGAAAGTAATCGCGGGTCTCGGGCGGACATCGAGTCCAGGGGGCGCGCGGGAGCATGCGCAGTGGGAGGACGTCCATGGACGTCCTCCCGGCATTTCAGGTCCACGCTGGAGCCGTATTTCGGCAATAGCGCGGACCTGGAGGGGTTAAAAAAATATGTAATTTTTGGGGATTCTAAGTAATTTTGTGGCATAAAAAAGGTAGATTTTTACAAGTAGAACAGAAGGCTCAGAATAATAGGCCTGGTGTTGAAGTGGTTAATAAGAGCAAGCTAGAAATAATTGGAATACAATGCGGAAAAGAATATATGAATTTATATTTTGACTGTCATGCCTGTCAAACCTTGCACAGGGCAAAGCAAAAGCCATGTGAAAATAAACACAAACGACTGCATTTTTATAGCAATGACTGGTTGGGTGAGTCAGGAGCAAGAAATGCCTCATATGCCAGCTTCTAGTTGGCACGTTAAATACAAAAATGATTATATCATGGCTGTTTGATCTAATGCTAATACAGTGTGCTTAGCTGTAACTTTGCAGGCATCTGTGTAATGGTTTTGTAAGACCACTGGACCACCTTGATGTTTTCTTTGGTATGCAGAGTCCCATCACTGTGCCTAAGAAAAGCATGGCGTAGGGCTGGCTTTATAGAATGAATTGGCATAGCTATTAAAGGATGCAGCCAAAATGAAGATCTAATGTCTAGAAATGAGTTCACATACCAGAGGGCTCACAAGATGTTTTCTAAGTGCGTGGGAACTGAAACTCAGACTTCGGTCTTATCTAATGAATGTTAAGGTGCTTGTAATCGCACCCCAGTGCCAAGCATGTCATATGAAGTTTGGATGTACTCGAGGGTTGGATAGCTTATTAACGTGACATTGTTAAAAGGGGTGTACAAGGGCCTGTTTGATGTACCATGGTAATGCAAATTAGCGTAGGCTTATGGGAATGTCACAATAAAGACCCGGTTTATCTGTTGGTGGTTTTCAGTTCCCACATTCTGCCTTTGATTTCCAATAAGGTAATTTTTATCCAAAATTTTAGCTGCATTGGTACAAATGAGTTGTCTGGATGAATTTTGTGGATTGAACTGCAATTTTTGTCAGGTTGAAGATAATTATGACAAGATAGACACAAAAATACTAGCTCTCATTTTAACATCAAACCCAGATTATGCCAAAAAGTAAATGGCAGTTGGAAATTTTGGAAACTATGGTGGTTAGATACTACACATGCATGTATGCAAGACATACTGATACTCCAGATGACACCATTATTATATCTGTCAAAAAATGAACAACAGTATATTGTGCAAAGTTTTCCACCATGACCAGTATACTTCTCTTCTGAAAATGTCAGCTTGAAGATATTATATATGATGCCACACAGACAGCTCAGTCTGCTGATCCTACTTGCAAGCATTGGATGACAGATATCTATTTCCAAGCACCTTGGCTCGTCCAAATGTTACACGCCTAGGTTTCATGCATACTGGCTTAAAAATCGCTGAGCTTTGTATTTTGCCTGTAGAAGCAGCTCAATGTTATCCTATGTGTCCATGCACATTAGGACGTTTAGCCCAGGTTCACACTGAACGCTGGTTTGAATTTGTGCAAGTTCAGCTGAACTCGTACAATTTCAAAGCCACATTTCAGTGCGAGTTCGGGCATTTGAAAGACATCTGTGCGAGTTCATGCACCGATGTCTATTGAAAATGCCCCGAAGTCGCCAAAAGTAGCGCAGGAACTACTTTTGGAAATCGGTGCGGTGCCGCAAAGTCAGCGTCGCACAGATTGGGACGGTGCCGTTGCTGGCAATAGGCTGCGATTTGGCATGCCAAAGTGAACTGGGGCTTATAGGCATATTGTAAGCTCAGCGTTTAGAGGCAGAAAAAAAACCCTTCTGGTTTGTGTTTTTGAGGGCAGTTTTCTGGCAGAAAAAATGGTAAATGCGCCTTAACGCTTGTATAAAAATGCTCTATATGATCATTTATTTTCTGTCAAAGGAACTGGGTTTTATTTAAGTGCATGGACCCTAACTATACTTTCCCACGACAGTTGGCCACGCACACTAAAAACTGCAAAAGGACCTACCTGACTAGATATACAATAAGTAAAATGCGTAGACCCTCACACTACATCATTTTTGGTATACAGTTTCTAAAGATGATTGTACAGAGATTGTACAATAAATCAATTGTTGAATGATTGAGCTACAAATGGCTGTAAAGTCAGCCAGTTAGTGATTCCATAGAAAATAACTATGATTCCCTTAGCAGGAATTCACTTTACAGAAAAAAAAGTGGAATAAATCTCCTGTCCAACATGGCCCCTAGGGCCCATTCACAAGTAAATGTTCTGTTGTGGTGCGTTAATTCATTTTAAGGTGGCCCAATCATTATGAGGATAGAATTTAAAGGGGAGCTCCAGTCATTTTGTGCTCATTAAAAGTCAGCAGTTACAAAAAGTATAGCTGCTGACTATTAATAAACACACACTCACCTATCCCAGGATCCAGTGATAAGGTCACCTGAACCATCAATTCTCTCCCTAGCACCGGCATTCCAACTGTGGACACCCGGCTGGGACAGCTGTGCCGGTGAGCAGTGCACATGCGTGAGTTGTGCTGCGCCTGCTGAATGGTCCAGCAGTCTTCTGGGACTTGTGATGTTTCCCAGAAGTCTGCTGGGAGGGAGGGGAAGTGGAGAACTTCTGCTTGACTCACCTAGGTGATCCGAGTGGAAGCAGGAGCAAGTACCTGTCAAAACTAGGTACCCGCTCCCCCCCCCAAAAAAAAAGTTACATGCCAAATATGGCAGGTGACTCGGGAGGAGTGCTTAAAGTGGAAATTCCCCTTTTGGATGGAGTTCCGCTTTAATTACAAAGTGCAATAATTAGTCACATATCTATATAAAGTGCAAAAATCAACATAGATATAAATACATTAATCCTAAAGTGCAGTATAATATCACAATAAAAATAAAGTATATACTGTATGTATAAAAGTGCATAAAGTGCTGATAAACTGCAAAAAAGTCCCGTATAGTCAAAACACCAAATACATACAATATATGTGTAGCACATTTTCTAGTGAATGCTCATTTCTTGAGGTGGTCGCTGGTGCTTCTTTACACTGGGATGAGTCTGGCAACAATCTGAGTTGTTGGTGGAGGAATTATAAATCACACGTTGTTTGCACTATACAGGACTTTTTGCGCTTTATTGGCACTTTTTGCACTTTATACAAATATATTTATTTTATTGTGATATGCAGTTTAGGATTAATGTATTAATAATCATGTAGGTTTTTGCACTTCATATAGATATGTGACCTTGTGATTAATTGTTGTACTCAGATTGTGTGGCGCTGCAGATGATTATCTTTATGGTTCCTTAGGATTTTTGCATATCAACCTTTCTGCTAGCAGGCTCCTTTATCACAGCGCGGACCAGAGACGGCCCATAATGCAAGGCGCATGGGCGCTTCCCCCCCCCCATCCATGCACCCACCCCCTAATCTACATGCGGGGCTCAGGATGCATGCATTTCAATTTGGGTTTTTTTTTTAAGCACATGATTAGAGTCAGAGGCTCTAATTGGCTTCAAAAAAGGGTGTGGCAATAGCAAATTAATATTGGGGTGGTGCGGGTGACCCAACCCAGACTGACCGGGGGGGCAGGGGAGGTGGCTGTGGGTGCACTACCATTTGCCACCCCCACCCACCCCACAAATTTACCACCAGCGGCCACTGGCGTGGACCTTATATTAGATATTTGGATTATGGGGACAGGAAGCAAGGAGAATTCTCTTCATTGGGACCCACATAGAATAAAAAAAAAACATTTTAGAGGCTCTGACCTTTCTTCATTCTTCCTCCCCCACGTGCCTCTTCCCCTGACTTCTCTGTCAAGAGCAATGGCACAACCATCCACCCATCCCCACATGTCAGAGTGCTTGGAGTTATCCTGGACTCTGAACTCTCCTTTTGGCCCCACATCCAATCACTTTCTAAGGCTTGCCGCCTCAACCTTCACAACATCTCTAAAATACGTCCCTTCCTAACCAATGAAACCACAAAGCTCCTGATTCACTCCCTGGTCATCTCTCGCCTCGACTACTGCAACTCTCTTCTCATTGGCCTACCTTTAAATAGACTCTCCCCCCTTCAGTCCATCATGAATGCTGCTGCCAGACTCATCCACCTTACAAACCCGCTCAGCGTCTGCCACTCCTCTCTGCATATCCCTCCATTGGCTGCCACTCGCCCTACAAATTAAATTCAAAATACTAACAATGAGCTACAAAGCCATCCACAACTCTGCTCCCAGCTACATCACCAGCCTAGTCTCAAAATACCAACCTAATCTTACTCTTCGCTCCTCCCAAGACCTCTTGCTCTCCAGCTCCCTCATCACCTCCTTTCATATACGCCTCCAAGACTTCTCCCGAGCCTCTCCCATCCTCTGGAATTCCCTACCCCAATCTGTCAGACTATCCCCAAATCTATCCACTTTCAGGCGATCCCTGAAAACGTTTCACTTCAGGGAAGCCTATCCTGCCACCACCTAACAACTGTTAGTTACTGGTAGTTATTACACGTTCGTATCACTTGAACCTCCCTCCTAGATTGTAAGCTCTGACGAGCAGGGCCCTCTTATTCATCCTGTATTGAATTGTATTGTAATTGTACTGTCTGCCCTAATATTGTAAAGCGCTGCGCAAACTGTCTGCGCTATATAAATCCTGTATAATAATAATAATGTGAGCACTTTTAGACCCCATATACACTATTAGATTTTCTGCAGATTTTTTCCTTCAGATTTACCAAAACCATGTAGTGTAAGGGCCTGCCTGATTGGATACAAATTGAAACTCTTAAAGTGGTTGTCAACCCGTGACAACCACTTTAACCTACAGGTAAGCCTATAATAAGGCTTACCTGTAGGTGCCCTGCATTTCTTCCAAACCTGCACGATTTAGGAGATATGCAGTGTACTGCAATGTGCCTACGTCACCGGGCACATGCGCAGTGAAGAAACGGCCTCCGTGCCATTCCTTCACTGAGATTGTGCCGTGACTGGCGGCTCCCGCGCGCATGCGTGGGAGTGACGTCACGTGACTCCGGCCACTCACAGAGCCAGAGATCGTGGCCCCGGAAGGAAGAGGGGTAGAAGATGGATGCGGCCTGGAGCGGGGACATCACTAGCTTCCAATGTACGTAAGTGGCACATAATTGGCTAATATATGATGCACACTAGCTCATTATGCTTTTACATTCTAGGGTAGCATAGAGCAAGTAAAACCCATCAGGGTTTACTTCCTCTTTATGGTTTGACCTCATATTATATGGTTTTGGTAAATCTGAAGACAAAAATCTGCAGAAAATCTAATAGTGTGTACTCTTCCTATGTTACTACATATCTAAGAAGCAGTATAATGTAGCAAAGTACCAGAACCTAGAGGCAGCTGCGGATTTATTTTTCAGGCAGTGAACATGAAAGTGTATTGGCAGAAATCCTAATCACAGGCCTCATAATTGTGACTATTAATCATTGATTGATATGGACTCTGATCTTGAACAGTTGTATTGGACAATAATTTTCTGACAAGGACATTTCTTTGTATATAACATTAGTTGTAACAGATTTTTTTCCAACGTATGCACTAGTTCTATAGAAACTGTGCGTTAATCTAGAACAATTTATTTGGATTCTTATTTCACTGGTCCCAACTGATTTGCGGCTCTGGGCAACAATTCTTAATTGAAAACACTTGTATTTAGTTTTATAGGTGATGTGAATCACAGGATGATGAACCAAGATGTGTGCCCAGGTCTACAACATCTGGCTTCGGCATACGTGTGTGACAGGCACACTTCAAAAAGAGCAGCATGCTGCCCCATCCATGTTCTCATTGGGAATCAGTTTGATTACAGTGATGGGAAGCTCTTTCCCACATTCTCCCACCTCATTCTAAAGCTTGTCCCTATTGTCTAACACACTCTCCACCTGCTCCACTGGGAGCATGGTATTATCCTCAGGCAATTCACAGTCAATTTACCATGCTGTAATAGATGCCTCTCCTATTGTGCTGCTGAATGCATGTATTGGCTATACGAGTGTGGGAAAGTCTGACAAGTTTGGGACTCAGGCATTTGTATGCAAGCTCTGGGGTATAAATAGGGGAGAACTGGCTGTACATCTCACAACGCTCCTAGCTCCTCACTAGAGCAGCCGCAGCTACCCATATACTTTGGACCATGGCTCCTACAAGCGTTCCTGTGGACCACCTTTCCCCAAAGGAAAAAAACAAAGTAAGTTTCATTTCTGATAACCGACTGCATTTATTTAATAGGCAAACAACATGACAGTAACTTTTAGCAGCCATTCAACATGACTGCGTGCTCTCCTATTGGGAATGGTTGATTAATGTATTTTCCCTATTTATTTTTCTAGCTAAGAAAACCCATTGTGGAGAAGATGCGTAGAGACAGAATAAACAGCAGCATCGAACAGCTGAAGGTTCTCTTGGAAAAGGAGTTCCATAAACAGCAACCCAATGTCAAGCTGGAGAAAGCTGATATACTGGAGATGGCAGTCAATTACTTACAACAACAAAAAAGTAAGTTTCATTCTTTTATTTAAACCCCTAGAGCTGCATTCACACCTGAGCATAGCAATTTACTGGCTTTTTTATTTTTTTTTTGTTTGTGAGTTTTTGAGTGTTTTTAGACGTGTATTACAAGCGTTTTAGAAGCATTTTACAAGCGATTTACAGCTTCAGGCGTTTTTGTTTAGCCATTAGAAAGGGGGAGGAGATTAGAGGTGGAGAGCAGAAAACAAGCGACAAAACGCTCATGTTGCACATTTTTAGGCATTCCCATTGAAATCTATGGGCCCATTGTGCCTCCAATCTGCCAAAAAGAAGCTCATGTACTTTTTTAAGGGACAGGCATTTTGCTTCAGGTGACAGAAAGCTCAGATGTCAAGAGAGGCCATTGAAATGAATGGGATTTGGCTTGTTGAGCATTATAGAGCTACAAGTTTCAAGCAGTAAACCGCTCAGGTGTGAATGGAGCCTAACACAATGTCCCATCTAATGATGTTGCTTTTGAGTGAAACCTCTTGCACATAGGTCTAATGTATTGTATTATTATTATTCTAGATCACAATCAAACGATCAGTGTGGAACGTTTACAACGGGATTACAACCAAGGATATTCCTGGTGTGTTACAGAAGCTTTGCAGTTCCTATGTCATTATCCAGAAAGTGGAGAGGCCCAGAAAAAGTTGCTTAATCACTTGACCGTGCCTCAAAAGGTTCCCGTCTTTCCTTATCTTGCGTCTTCCAGCGATTCAAAGCAAGCCACAGCAGCAAGCAGCCCAGCCAAGATATGGAGGCCTTGGTGATGTGGTCTAGACTCTACAACCAAAGAGGGACAGATATGGCTTGAAATAAGTCACGTGGACCTCTGTCGGTATGGAACTGTGTTCATTTTTCATCAGTATGCTTGGATACAGCAACAAAAAATCAACAGCAGCAAAGACTGAAAAGCATCAGGTTATCCCTTGGGATTACAGTATAATATCTCTCTTTGAAGAGAGAGACATCTCTGTAACTTAAAAAGGACTCAGAGACTAAGTTAACCTTTGCAAGGTTTTTTGAATGTGTATTATTTGTGATAATGTTCACGCTATTTGATTCCTCTGTACTAAGTACTGAGGTTCTATAATATTTGTAGATGTGGTTTATATAATAATAATATAATATAGGGGAGCATTATACAATGTAAGAAGCATCATACGCTCCATCTCCTTCATTAGGAAAAAGTAACTTCTAAGAAGTTAGGCTGACAGTGAACAAAAGTCTTATTTTCTATAATATTTGTAGATTTCTTATTCTTATTTGTGGTAATCCTAATAGGAAAAACAAGTTTTGTAAAAGACTTTTCTCATCTGTTCTCAATGCATTTGTTTAACAAGTGCTTTAACCTATATTTCCTCAAGAAATGCCCAAGTATATAGCAATGCTATTGGCATCTATTGGCCAATAGGACCTTATTCTGTGGATCATTTAGACTCCTGTAGTCTACAGAATGAAGTCCTAATTTAGTATGGAGCAAGCTTGCTCTGGAAGTTATTGTGGAACTACAAGCCTGCCGTGCTGGAAGTTGTAGTTTCACAACATTAAAAGGAGGCAAAGTGTACCTGTCTCCTAACAGTAACTTTTATAAAGTTGATATGTATTAACTGTAATGTCTTCTGGATGCAGAAGGCAAAATGTTGTACTAACACTAATGTGTTTAAGTGCAGAATGTTATTTTTCGCCAGATGTGCGTTGTTAACAATGTGTCTTTTGTAAAGATGTTTTTAGGTATAAAAAGGCTTTGTAAAAAAATATTTTTTGTATTGTAGCTGCAGATGCAGTGTCATATGTTACATTGTATATCTCATTCTTAAAGAATATTGTTTTGTGTGTTATATACACAGGCACTGTGAAACAGTCCAAAAAGACTCAAGGAATATTTAAATCAGAATAAAATATTCCCTAAACTGAAATCACTGACTTCTGGTCTGCATTATTTTACATTTTATAAATAATATATGTGGTTACCTGGAATAAAGTCTGCAGCTCCGGACAAAAAGGGTGAAAAAAAGCTGCAGTGACAGAGGAGACAATGAAGTGGTATGGTTATAAAGGGCTGATGGTGGAGATGGGCTTTGCTGTGTGCTGAGATCAGGTCACGGCCCCCAGTATCACAGTACTAAGGGGTGAGCAGGACAAGGAAGGCTATGATGTGGAGCCCATACACTGGGGCAGGGATCCTCAAATTCCAGCCCTCCAGCTGTTGCGGAACTACACGTCCCATGAGGCATTGTAAAGCTCTGACATTCCCAGACATGACTAGGCATGATGGGGATTGTAGTTCCTGAACAACTGGAGGGCCATAGTTTGAAGACCCATGCACTAGAGGATCTACAAGGTTTAGCAATCATAAGTTAGGTCCTGGTTGGGGGCAGGACAGCCAGCAAACAAGTCAGGTGAATCTGGATCAGCAAAAAAACAGTCAATCAGAAGCATAATAAAGCTCTTTTACACAAACCGGGTGGCTGGCAAGGAGAGCATCAGCCACTTCCAGGGCTGATGCTTAAATATTCTTTGTGCAAGAGGGCATGCCCAGAATTGTTTCAGACAGCACAGGTAGCCCTGGCAAGAATTCTGTGCACACCACTCTAAAACTGGCCATACCTTATACAATTTTACTGTTAATTTTCCTTTAGATTTATCTTCAACTATGTACTGCAAGGGTCTGCCTGCATACAAAGTAAAAGTGTTTAGGTTTGACCTCGTAACGTATTATATGGTTTTGGTGACTCAAAAGGGAAATTGTACAAGAAAATGGTATAATGTATGGCCAGCCTACTAGAAATTATAATGAAATCCTGGTAGGGATTCTGCAAGTGCTATTGGAAGTACTGGCAGGAATTATGGAAGTTCCAAGAATCCTGGAAATGCAGAGATGTATGCTGAGGCATGTTTCTAACAGACAGACAGACAGGCATACTTTAAAAGCAAATTATTAAAGGCCATCTCCATTTACAATTGATATTTTTAGTTTAGAAGGAACTCTGTAGAAGAGGTAACTTGTCTCGTCTCACCCCGGGCACTGTCTCTGTTTCTCTTAGCATCTTGTTACCAATAAATAGATATTACTGGATGGTAGCACCTATATTACTACTAGGGTATTAGCAATGGTTCTCACCTTTTATTAGATGTGCAGGCTAGAGCAGATGTACCTCAATACATACAGCAATGCGTAAGGGCTACCATCCAGGACTTTCTATTTAATGGGAACACAGGGGGTGTACAATAACTGGAGAGTGTGAAATCTGGTGCAGCTGTGCATGGTAGCCAATCAGCTTCTAACTTCAGCTTGTTCAATTAGACAACAAAAATCCAAAACTAGAAGCTGATTGGTCTCTATTCAGAGCTGCACCAGATTTTGCACTCTCCAGTTTTAGTAAATCAACCTTTACAATGCTAACTGGAAAAGAGGCAGTACCCAGGGTGAGAAGAGTGACCTCTTGTGGCCATTTTTGAGAACATATCTAACTATCTAAAAGTGTACCACTCAATACTCTTTGAAGCTAACCTCCCTGTTCTTGGTGCGGTGTCTTGGGAAAGGCATGTAGAAGGATCTAATTTTGGCTTTAACCATTATTTGGATTTTCCTTGCTTCATGGATATCATCTCTCTATATCTGATGAACAAGTGGATGCCAGTGTATGAAACTCGTAGAAGTAGCACTCTCCGCTCCCACCAATGGTGTAGCAATAGTCATGTCTATTAACATTTGAACAACCTATACTTATGTGATTGGATGCTTTACATCCTTTCAACATGTATGGACACACATTACAGATTGGTTACCTGTAGGGGGGAAATCAGGGAGGTGTACTTTGATTGCATGCAGAAAGAGTATTTGTGCAATGCCAATTCCAAAAAAGTTGGGTCGCTGTGTAAATTCTACATAACAACAGAATGCAATGATTTGCAAATCTCATAAACTCTTATTTTTTTCACAATAGAAAATGTATCAAAAGTTTAAACTGAGAAAATGTACCATTTTTAGAAATAAATAAGGTCATTTTGAATTTGATGGATGGCAGCAACACAACTCAAAAAAGCCCCCTTACATCAGGTATTCCCAACAGAGCATTCCCTTAGATCAGGTGTGCCCATCAGAATATCCCCTTACATCAGGTGTTCCCATCAGAGTACTTCCTTACAAAAGGTGTCTCCATCAGAGTACCCCTTTTAAATCAGATATCCTTATCAGAGTGCCACCATACAACAGGTGTCCCATCAGAGAACCCCCTTACATCATGTGTCCCCATTAGAGTACCCCCTTACATCAGGTGTCCCAATCAGAGTACCCCCTTACATCATCAGAGCTCTTCCTTACAACAGATGTCCCCATCACAGCACCTGCTTACATCAGATGTCCCCATCAGAGCATCACCCTTTAGATCAGATGTCCCCATCAGAGTGCCACCTTACAACAGGTGCCCCCAATAAGAGTACTCCCTTACAGTGCCTTGAAAAAGTATTCATACCCCTTGACATTTTCCACATTTTGTCATATTACCACCAAAAACGTAAATGTATTTTATTGGGATTTTATGTGATAGACCAACACAAAGTGGTACATAAATGTGAAGTGGAAGGAAAATGATAAATGGTTTTTAAAGGTTTTTACAAATAAATATGTGAAAAGTGTGGCGTGCATTTTTATTCAGCCCCCTTTACTCTGATACCCCTAACCAAAATCTAGTGGAACCAATTGCCTTCAGAAGTCACCTAATTAGTAAATAGTCCACCTGTGTGTAATTTAATCTCAGTATAAATACAGCTGTTCTGTGACTCCCTCAGAGGTTTGTTAGAGAACCTTAGTGAACAAACAGCATCATGAAGGCTAGGGAACACACCAGACAGGTCAGGAATAACGTTGTGGAGAAGTTTAACCACTTCCGGTCCGCCTGCCGTCATTTGACGGCGGCAGTTTGAAGTGGAATACCGTTGTTATGGTAGCAGATAGCTACCATAACCCCGGTATCTTTTTTTTCTGCAGGCGGTTCTGCACAAGATAAAAGTGATCTTAGCGGCGGATTCGCCGCAACATCACTTTTATCAGCGGTGGGAGAGGTGCCCCCCCCTCCTGCCGCTTTTCCCCAGATCTCATATTTAGGAGGACCTGGCATGCTTTTTTTCTATTACAAGGAATGTTTATATTTCTTGTAATAGGAATAAAAGTGATCAACATTTTTTTTTTTAAATTACGGTATAAAAATAAAAATTAAAAAGTAAAATAAATAATTAAAAAAATTAATAATTTTAGATCGCACCGTCCTTGCGAGCTGCGCGCAGAAGCGAATGCATACGTAAGTCCCGCCCACATATGAAAACGGTGTTCAAACCACACATGTGAGGTATCGCCGCAATCGTTAGAGCGAGAGCAATAATTCTATCACTAGACCTCCTCTGTAACTCAAAAATGCTAACCTGTAGAATTTTTTAAACGTTGCCAATGGAGACTTTTATGTTGCAAAGTTTGTCGCCATTCTGCGAACGGACGCAATTTTGAAGCATGGCATGTTGGGT
The DNA here is from genome assembly GCA_018402905.1 of Glandirana rugosa. Classification (NCBI taxonomy): domain Eukaryota; kingdom Metazoa; phylum Chordata; class Amphibia; order Anura; family Ranidae; genus Glandirana; species Glandirana rugosa. Next base: position 547,412 of record BLSH010438581.1, on the reverse strand, counting down.
ATCATTTTACTCGGTGTAACATTATCTTTCACAATATGGAAAAAATTGGCCTAACTTTACTGTTGTCTTATTTTTTAACTCAAAAAACTCAATTTTTTTCCAAAAAATCACGCTTGTAAGACCGCTGCGCAAATACGGTGTGACATAAAGTTTTGTTTGGGGGTTCTTAGTAACTTTATAGCAAAAAAAACGGTTTTAACTCGTAACCACCAAACTCCAAAAAGAGGCCCGGTCTTAAAGTGGTTAAAGAGACACACACCCAGAAAGGAGCTGATAGGCTGGGAGAAGGGAATGAGGGAGAGATGAGAGCAGGGCTGCTGACATCACAGACAATAGTGGCCAGGGTTCAGAAGCCCTGGTTTTCGTTGTCTGTGCAGAGAGGGGACACAGGAAGTGCCATGTTCAGGGTTTTTTTTTTTTTACAGTTCAGAGGGGGGCAGATTACATAGCGCAAGCACTGTGTTGTTTAATCTGCTTTAACCTCCCTGGCGTTATGATTCTGTCTGGAATTTTGTACCAAAAGCGTTGCAATTGTTTTGTAAGGAAATGTGGTGTTATGTATTATAGGCCTGCAATTCTTAGTAAGTACTTACTTAAACCTGACCAAACAAGACTCTAGTAGACATCCCAGATGTAATAAAAGATGAAACACAAAATCATGAATTATAATCTAATAACTAATATTTTATTTAATAATGTAATAAAGAATAATGAATTTAGTCAAACAAAGAAAATTGAGTACACATCTTGAGTATGATACACTTTGAAGCAGGGGACTGCACAAAGTCCGACATCGCAGTCAGGACAATAGTATCTTGTCTCTTTTCGGACTTTTTTCCCCTTGCTATTTCTTTTTGAGCAGCACACTACGCACATTCTGGCAGGTGCTGCCTTTTTTGCAGTTGGTGGGATATTATCCAAAAAATGGCGACCCGTCAGACGCTCTGGATTCACCACATCAACAGCCCGACGTCCTGGTCTGTTTGCAGATACAGATGGCACCTGGTGGTTGACGAAAATCAGCTCAGCCACCTTCCATATGAAGTCAGAGTGGACAAGAGGCTTGCCACTATATGCCCTGTGCAGGATGTAGGCGTTCCATAGGCATTGTTCCAGAAGATGCCGGAATATTTTTTTGTAATATTTTTTTTGTTGTTTCCGCATAGCGGGGTAGTATGTCATTGCCTGATCGGCTCTATCGACTCCTCCCATTGAGCTGTTATAGTCGATCACGACTTGGGGCTTCAGCACGTTTTTTCCACCTTTTGTGTGGACCGTGGCAGTGGAGGTATTGTGGACAGTGCTCATGAGGCACACGTCCTTTTTGTCTCGCCATCGCATTGCCATGATCTTACCCTTTTGCCAGGCAACAATT
>BLSH010438581.1:524756-541017 GCA_018402905.1 Glandirana rugosa | reverse complement strand
CCCCCCCCTTGTGACATCAACGGATGGCCATGGCTATTTAAGAAATGCCAGGCAGGGGGAGCCGACTCAACGGAGGCAGCCAGGGTTGGAAGAAGGTTTAGCGGGCAGCGGACGAAGAAGACATCACCGGAGAGAGAAGACAGCGAAGGAAGAAGAAACCCCCAGAGGGAGAAGACACGATTTGTAATAAGGGACTTGTCAAAACCCCCCGCCCGCAGACCCCGACAACCCCAACCCATCAGCATGGGGATAAGGTGCTGCCCAAAGCCCCCCCTGCCCCAAAGCACCCACCCCCCATGTTGAGGGAATGTGGCCTGGTATGGTTCGGGGGGGCGAGCTCACTCACCCCCCCTTTCCTGACCTGTCAGGCTGCATGCATGGATAAGGGTCTGGTATGGATTTTGGGGGGGGGCCCACACCGTTTTTTTTTACATTTTGGTGTGGGGTTCCCCTTAAAATCCCTACACTGTTTTTTTCTCATACATTTATATTGTCTTCTTTTTTTGACTGAGCTGTGAGCAGGGAAGCCTCTGACAGCTGAGCCATCGGTTGTTAAGGACACGACGGCCGGCTTGCTGCTTAGCAACCAGCATTGTCAAAAAACAACCTGGACCGTTATTTGAAAAATCCCGTTCAATGCGGTATTTAATGGTAAATTCTTAGTGAGTTGAACTTTCACAACTGATTTACCACATTTTTCTTGCCGTTCTTTAACTCTTAGTGAATTGACCCCTATATCATAAAAAGAAAGCCCATCACCCGCAGGTAGATGGCGGTCCAGACAGGACTGCCATGGTTTATTGGGTCTGGACCGCCATTTATGGATGTTTGTGTAAGGACCAGACACATATCCCCCAGCACACACAGAGCTGACACTCCAATATAATCTCCTGTATGTGGAGAGATCCAGATCTCATCATCACCTGAAAAGTGATTCACAATTCATGTCTTTTAGGGCAGGGGATCCAATGAAAAGTCATCATGGCCAATAGTAATCCAGCATGGACATTGGACAGACAGTGATGTCGCCCACAGGCAGCAGGCGATGTACACACACACGTGCCCCTCCCATGTGCGGCCAGCCCCGCCCCCTCATTATCATACTCCATACAGAGCGGAGCTGGAGAGCGAACATGGCGGCCAGCGGAGGCAGAGGGAAGAGTGGAGCCAGCATGGACAAAAGCATTACTCTGCCGCCTGACGAGATATTCCGCAACCTGGAGAACGCCAAGGGCTTCGCCATTGACATAGGTGAGCGGCTCCGGTGACCATCCCACCCTGACCCGCAAACAGGGGAATGCCCTCAGCCGTGCAGTTATCGCATGTTGGTGTCGGATGCTGCTGTTGCCTTTATCCGCACAGCCTGCTGGGAAGTGTAGTCCTTCCCCGCCCCCTTCTGCGCCTGCTCCATTCATTGAGGAAGGTGCGGAACTACAGTCCGCGAAGTGAGGTCGGGCGCGGGGCATTGTGGGAATCGTAGTTCACATTGAGGCAAGGTTACTTGGAGAGGATAGGCTGAGCGTGTCCGGGGGACTCCAACTCCCAGCATGCCTCACTGGTGCTCTACAGGGACTAGAAGTGGAAAGTAAACAACCTGCTGGAGCAGAGCACTGGGTGGTAAAGGGGAGAGAGGAGACTTTGTAGAATGTCACAGTGATGAGTGGTGTCATTACACAGGGGGTCTGCTGTCTGCATGGTGATGTAGAACCCACACTGAATGAGGAACACTTCACCTTCAGCCATGGAAATAACTTTCTTCTGGCTGCTCCCTCCACCACAATTGGGGATTATTGCAACGATTAGGGCGCCTTCACACTGCCGCGCTGCAGTTTTGCCTTGGCGCAGTGTGCCTGCAGTTTTCGTGAGGGTTACCCATGCTTTCCCATAGGCTTCTATGAGATCGGGTGTTTTGGTGCCTTCTCTGAAAGCGCACCTGAGACGCAGCATGCAGAACTTTTGGTGTGCTTTCAGTAAACGCACAAAAAATGTCCCAATTTAATATAAGTCTATGAGAAAGCATGGGAAACCTGCATGAATACAGCAGGTTCACTGCATTGAGGCTAAATTGCAGCACGGCAGTGTGAAAGCATCTGTAAATGAGAAATTTGGGGTTCATAAAAAAGCATCCACATTCACCGCCATACTGCAGCTGTCCCCTCACCAGCTCTAAAACTGAATGATCACATGACTGCTGATCACTTAATTTTTGGTCTGCTCGGAGCTGAGAGCAGTGACTGTCAGTCATCACGCTCTGTTCTGCTCCTCCAGCACTCAGAGTTCCAGGCAGGGGGAGAGATGGGCACAGCTGGCTCAGGCTCTCAGCAGCTCACTCAGAGGCCAAGCCAGCCATCAGTCAGGCAGCTGGGTGGATCCCAACAATATGATTGGGATACTTCCAGAGTCTGGAGTAGTTCTGTAACATCAGCAGACTTTAGCCTTCTGCCAGCTGACTCTGGGTCACAGGAGAGCAAAAGTAGTGCACTACTGTAACCCACAAGAGAAGTATGACCAAAAAAACCTTTGGCCATCCTTCTTTTTTGACTGCGTTCTGGCTTTTTGCACCACAGCGCTTTCTTTCTTTCCTAGGCAAGAATAACATAGTGCCCCCCCCCCCCCACTGCCTCCTAGGGCTGGGGCTGTATACCCTGATGTGTGGGGCTGGGGCTGTATACCCTGATGTGTGGGGCTGGGGCTGTATACCCTGATGTGTGGGGCTGGGGCTGTATACCCTGATGTGTGGGGCTGGGGCTGTATACCCTGATGTGTGGGGCTGTATACCCTGATGTGTGGGGCTGTATACCCTGATGTGTGGGGCTGTATACCCTGATGTGTGGGGCTGTATACCCTGATGTGTGGGGCTGTATACCCTGATGTGTGGGGCTGTATACCCCGATGGGCTGGGGCTGTATACCCCGATGTGTGGGGCTGTATACCCCGATGGGCTGGGGCTGTATACCCCGATGTGTGGGGCTGTATACCCCGATGTGTGGGGCTGTATACCCCGATGTGTGGGGCTGGGGCTCTATACCCTGATGTGTGGGGCTGTATACCCTGATGTGTGGGGCTGGGGCTGTATACCCTGATGTGTGAGGCTGGGGCTGTATACCCTGATGTGTGAGGCTGGGGCTGTATACCCTGATGTGTGAGGCTGGAGGCTGTATATTTGTGTCTTGTGATGATGGGGGCTGTATACCTTAGTATACACTATGGGTGGAAGCATATGGAATACAGGGGATGGAGTGGGTGGATTCTATAAGGGGTGGGGCTTATGAGAAATGGGAGAGGTCAAACAGGAAGGGAGGGGTCTGGCGTCCCCCATCCTAAAACTTCACCAGCCACCACTGATACAGAGTTATCTTAACCCCATCCCACCTGGGTAGCCTGCAAATCTTAAGCTGCCTTAAACCCTACACTTGTAAGCGCATGTGTAGGGGCTCTCCCACAGGTGTCAAGATACCAGCATGTGAAGATGTGCCACAGATCTCTCTTGAGTCCAAAAACAGAGCTGAGACCTTTGGAACATCTGCACACGTACCAGATATTCAAAGATGGCAGTACAGGAGCGGAGGAACGAGACTAGAACTGTATATAGGGGGAGCTGAAGCTCCTTTTTGAAACTGAACTCTGAGAATGGGACTAAATCTACCCACAATGGTTGGGTTTTGTCTTATCCTCAGAGTTCAGCTTTAAAGAGAAGCTTTGGCCCCCTTATTGTTTGCTGCCAGAATAAGGAGTAAAAACTTTACTCCTTGGTTCAGCAGTGCGACCACCTGGTCCCCCACAGCCTTTCTACATCGTTGCCAGTCATAGTTGCACGCTCACTCAAACCACATACAGTACAGGGTTTATAGCCTTGAATTGTACATGATGATGCTGAGGGACCGTCTGGAGCTCAAGGAGGGGATGGAACCAGCCATAGTGGGGGATTAGGGTAAGTCATTTTGCTGGTTTCCCTACCCCCTAGACATAACAAACCTATGTAGTTCAGGGGAAAGGGCATGTTGGACAACACTACCCAATTGGGCTGTTGTTAAGGATCCCGTTACTTAGCCCTGTACTACCATCAAGGCTTTTTTATTTCCTCAGATTGACCTGTCATTTTTGCATGTGATCTCCATTTCCATTGCTCCCCCAACGTGGTTCACAGCAGGACTTTTATTCTTTTGCTTTGATTCCCATGGCATGAAAGACTATTAGTCACAGTAGATGAAGTGATGTTATTACTCTTGAACCCCTAGCTCCTGAGGAAGTGAGCTATCTCCTGTGAAACGCATAGAGTGGGGAAATCCAACATTGGCCTACTATGGGTTTTGTTATGCTTCCTGAATTTGTTGAATACTATGCCACTTTCACATTCCTGCTTTTACTGGCCACGGATCATACCCATAATGGTAGTAGACCTGTAGAAACAAGGGTGTGTAAAAAATATTGTTTTCCGGTTTCAGGGTTTCCTGCAGTTTAACGTGTTTCTGTAGTCCCAAATATTTTATTCTGTTTTTGAATGAATGAGTAGGGAAGGGTTAGAACCTCTCAGAGTGTGGACACTTATTCCCAGAGGCGTAACTAGAACCTCCAGGGCCCCGGTGCAAGAAACTATGAAGGGCCTCCCCGACCAGGGCCCTTCCCTCTGAGCCTGGTGACGGAATGCCAGGCCCCGGCCGCAAATGGGACACTGGTAGTTCCACCACTGGTGTCAGTAGTTTTTTGTTTTCTTTTAATTTTTACCATTTTATTTTTACATTTCATTACAATATTATTTTTTTCCAACTTTTTAGGAGCACCATTGGGGGGCTTTGGTGAAATATCAGGGGTCTAAACAAACCTCTATTGTTTCACCTTGGAGACAGAGAAAGGAGATTGAGGACACAGCCCTCAATCTCCTCCTCTGCAGCCTCAGAAGCACAGAATGAATAAACAGGAGTAGCTCTGTACAGAGGCCTCCTGTTCATTCACAAACTGAAGTGTAGTAAACAGTTTACTATGCTTTAGTTATGAATGTACAGAGTCAGTGATCGGTAAATGACACATTTACTGCTCCCTTTCCTACTCTCCATTCTGACAGCATCCCCCTAGGCAGCACTGCAGGGTGGCCAGGAAAGAGTACAGGGGCAGAGGAGAGCGCACAGAAGCCTAGAGAGACCACAGGAGCAGGAGAGAGCACGATGGCGGGAGACAGCACAGGAGCCCGGAGAGAGCACAATAACCCGGAGAGAGCACAGGAGCCCGAAGAGACCATAGGGGCAGGAGAGAGAACGGTGGTGGGAGACAGCACAGGAGCCCAGAGAGAGCCTAGTAACCCGGAGAGACCATAGGAGATGGACAGAGCACGGGGGTGGGAGACAGCACAATAACCCGGAGAGAGCATGGGGGTGGGAGACAGCATAGGAGCACAGGAGCCCGGAGAGACCACATGGGCAGGAGAGAGCATAGGAGCCCGGAGAGGGCACATGAGCCCAAAGAGACCACAGGGGCAGGAGAGAGCACAGTGGTGGGAGACAGCACAGGAACCCAGGGAGAGAGCACACTAACCTGGAGAGACCATAGGAGGCGGACAGTGCACCGGGGCTGGAGACAGCACATGAGCAGGAGAGTGAGCCTAAGAGCCCGGAGAGACCACAGAAGCTGGAGAGGGCAGAGGGTGGGAGCAGTGCCAGCTTAATAGTATCATGGGACCTCTGCAAATGCACTGGGGCCCCTACCAGGGAGATGGTGACCTGCGGTATGGGGGCGGGCAGGAGGGTACGGTATGGGGGCGGGCAGGAGGGCACAGTATGTCATGGGCGGGAGGGCACATTAAAGGGGAGGTCAGGAGGGCACTGTATAGGGTGCAGAAATGCATAATACAGTACTGTTCTGACAGGAGGGGGAAGAGCACAGCAGCGCCTGCACTTCCTCCCATCTCTCTTCTCTCTGCAGCTGTCACATCTGTCTCAACTTTACTCTTCACTTTAAGAGTTCACTGCACTATAGTCGTCTTCTACCTTTTATGTAACACACAACCATGAAGGTAAAAAAGCAGACTGCTGTGCACATATACACAGGCTCCCTTGCTCAGGCACTGCGTCACTCTGATGATCTTCTCCCAGGGGAGCTGTGCATCAGGAAACCTGTTAGGAATAAAGGGTCAGGCTTACGATGACCATCAGGAATCCTGCGTGCAGCTCCAGGTGCTTTGATCTCATGCTTTTGTGGGAAGGAGGGAGGAACAACACATATATGTTGCTCCTTTCGTTCTGTCTCTGCACTCAGCCTGGCTGGTATGTACAATGCAAGCAGCGTGGAGAGTGGGCACCTCTCGGTGTGCTCTGTATTTTGGAGAGCATGCAGCCACCCAATCTCAGCCTGTCCTCTGATGGAGACTACAAGTAGCTTGCCGAGTTGCTGTTGTCATTTTTAGAAAGCTGGTCCAGAACAATGACGTGTCGCCAACATTGGAGTGAGTGCATGTAGACTGGAAGTGACTGAGAAGCTGGAGGAGATCAGCATCACTGAGATGTAAGAAATTATATAAAGGCGATACAGTGCTTTTTGAAAAACAATTGTGGTGTTCCGGAATCTTTAGGTTTCATGCACACAGGACTTTAAAAAAAAATGCCAGTAGCTTATCAGGGATGTTTTCAGCTTTTACCAGCGTTGTATTACCGCCGTTTTAAAGGGCCAGCGTTGTTTTGTTTTTTTCGAATTGATCTAAAACGTTGGGGATTGATGTTTTTGAGTGTTTTTGGGTGTTTTTGAGCGTTTGAATGTTTTTACAGCTGAAAAACGTCTAAAAGAACCCTCTGCTCTTGGGTTTTTTTTTTACAGCTCAAAAACGTCACTGCTAAAAACAGCTGATAACATCCTATGTATGCATGAACGCACAGGATAACATTATGGGGAGGGTTTAATGACTGTAGAAAAAAACGTCTGCAGCTGAAAACGGCTGCTGAAAAACAGCCAGAAAACATCCTGTGTGCATGAGGCCTTACTGTAAAGACTTCTTCATATCAGTGGTCTTTTGAAATGGTTTACTTAGTAAGCAGTTACATTTTTGAGCCCTGACAACCTGCCAAAACAACCACCAGGTTGTAAAAATTTGGCTCAGTATAAATGGCGTTTGGAAAGAACATTGCATGCAAGTTTAGGCTAAACTACCTATTGTGATGTGACGTACTTCTCCTTTTAGTGTAATTATTTCCATGGCAAGCACACACAAGTACCCTGTACTAATAACTAGCACTTCATGTTATGGTGTTTTGGGCCTGCATAGTTTACTGAGGCATTACATTTTTCAAGGTGGTGTGAGTGCAACGGTGCACCCCTTTTACTGGGGGGCAGTGGTGCATCTGGCAAGCAAGGACACTGTGCAGGTGCCTGACGTGTGTCTTATCACTGAAGACGTCATTGGTTGGTAGGACGCTGGTGCATGGTACCCAAAGTTGTGATGCTACACAATAAAAACAATTGCCTTTGTGTAACACAAAAGCTGGCTTAATCCACCCGCTACTTTGTTGACAATCTGGGGCAATTTATAGGCATTTTGCCATAGCAGTCCAAAAGGAAAGAGGGGGGTGAGCTGCTCCCAGGTGTGTATTGTTCAGTAATAGATCAAGCAATCAGTCCGTGATCCAGGATGCGCTGAGAAAACAAAAGTATGTGACCGCACTCCAGAACTTGAAAGGTGGTGAAGTTTATTTATAATGCCAAAAATATTCCAAGTTACAAGGCAGACAGGTATAAATCCACAAAAATACAGTAACATCCTTGGAATATTTTTGGCATTATAAATAAACTTCACAGCCTTTAAAGTTCCGGAGTGCGGTCACATCCTTTTGTTTTCTCAGCGCATTTTGCCATAGCACCCCTGCAGGACCCAGATGCCACCCCATTGAAAAGGCTGTCTTACGCTGTCCACTATATAGCTCAAACCTGACTTGCTTGAGCAGATTGTGGGTTTTCTGTAATCAGCGTGGTCATTGTGGGCAGTCTAATGTTAATGCTGATGGTCCTTAGTCCTATGAAATTTTTTGTAGGCCATGGCCTCAGTGTGGGGTTCGGTTTGACAGTATTGCCCTGTATTACATACAAGTCTGTGCAGTAATCCAGTGTGAAACTTTGCCTCTGTGTAGGAGGTTCCTGTAATAAAGACTGGTCACTGTTCTCTGTCTTTGTGCAGGGTGACTGGTCTTATCTCCGCCCCCTCCTGTAGTGGGTGGGGCCTGATGGGCCCCTTCCACAACTCTTCTCTGCTCAGGCTCTGTGCACCACAGTGATGTCACTGATACATATACAAGGCAATATCTGGATTCGTAAAGGCATTTGATGCACATAAAGCTGATTTATATCCTTTGTGACTTTTGAGGTACGGTATATACAGTGAGGGAAAAAAGTATTTGATCCCCTTCTGATTTTGTACGTTTGCCCACTGACAATGAGCAGTCTATAATTTTTAATGGTAGGTTTATTTTAGCAATGAGAGACCGAATAACAACAAATATCCTGAAAATCGCATTTCAAAAAAGTTATAAATTGATTTGCATTTTAATGAGTGAAATAAGTATTTGATCCCCTATCGGTCAGCAAGATTTCTGGCTCCTGGGTGTCTTCTATACAGGTAATGAGCTGAGAATAGGAGCACTCTCTCTTAGCCCTGGTTTACATTGATGCTACTTTGAAATCACTGCTACTTCACTTGAAGTAGTGTGATTTCAAAGTAGCAAGGTTAGCGTGATTTCAGGTGCTACTTGATAGACATCTGTGTGGTTTCATGCACAAATGTCTATTGAAATTGCACATGAAATCGGCAAAAGTAGTGCAGGAATTACTTTTGCAAATCGGTGTGGCGCTGAAAAATCAGTGTTGCACCGACATAGTGCCATTGCTGCCAATAGGCTGTGACTTATCATGCAATTTGATCTCTCAAATCGCATGACAAATTTGCTCCATTGTGAACCTAGGCTTAAAGGGAGTGCTCCTAATCTCAGCTTGTTACCTGTATTACACATTTACATATTACACATGTCCACAGAAGCAATCAATCAACCAAGATCAAAGAGCTGTCCAAGGATACCAGGGACAAGATTGGAGACCTACACAAGGCTGGAATGGGCTACAAGACCATCGCCAAGCAGCTTGGTGAGAGGGTGACAACAGTTGGTGTGATTATTCGCAAATGGGGAAAAACACAAAATAACTCTGTCTCCCTTGGTCTGGGGCTCCATGCAAGATCTCACCTCGTGGAGTTTCAGTGATCAATGAGAACGGTGAGGAATCAGCCCAGAACTACACGGGAGAATCTTGTCAATGATCTCTAGGCAGCTGGGACCATAGTCACCAAGAAAACAATTGGTAACACACTTCGCCGTGATGAACTGAAATTTTGCAGCACCCGCAAGGTCCCCCTGCTCAAGAACGCACATGTACAGGCCCGTCTGAAGTTTGCTTATGAACATCTGAATGATTCAAAGAAGAACTGGGTGAAAAGTGTTGTGGTCAGATGAGACCAAAATCAAGCTCTTTGGCATCAACTCAGCTCGCTGTGTTTGGAGGAGGAAGAATGCTACCTTTGACCCCCAAGAACATTATCCACAACATCAAACAAGGAGATGGAAACCTTATGCTTTGGGGTTGTTTTTCTGCTAAGGGGACAGGACAACTTCACCGCATCAAAGATGATGGACAGGGCCATGTACCATTAAATCTTGGGTGAGAACCTCCCTCCCTCAGCCAGGGCATTGAAAATGGGTAGTGGATGGGTATTCCAGCATAACAATGACCCAAAATACACAGTCAAGGCAACAAAGGAGTGGATCAAGAAGAAGCACATTAAGGTCCTGGAGTGGCTTAGCCGGTCTCCAGACCTTAATTCCATAGAAAATATGTGGAGGGAGCTGAAGGTTAGAGTTACCAAACGTCAGCCTCAAAACTTTAATGACTTGGAGAGGATCTGCAAAGAGTGGGACAAAATCCCTCCTGAGATGTGTCAAGAGGTGGTCAACTACAAGAAACATCTGACCTCGGTGATTGCCAACAAGGGTTTTGCCACCAAGTACTAAGTCTGTTTTGCGAAGGGATCCTCGTCAAATACTTATTTCACTCATTTAGAATGCAAATCAATATATAACATTTTGGAAATGCGTTTAGCTGGATTTCTTTGTTATTTTGTCTCACTGTTAAAATAAACCTACCATTAAAATTATAGACTGATCATTTCTTTCAGTGGGCAAACATACAAAATCGGCAGAGGATCAAATACTTTTTTCTCTCACTGTACAGTATTTAAAATAGAGTTTTTGTGCCTGGAGTTCAGCTGTTAAGTACGGTATGCACAAATAGCAGAGAAGCAGCCTTGGTCCAGGATGCCAGTTATCTTGGGTGAGTGTATGTGGCTACCATCTGATATTATTAAGTAAGGACTCTTGCATATGGGTACAGTCCTATGCATGCATTTCCTGCAGACTGTGCATTTCCTGCAGACTGGTTTTCTATGGAGGACTTCAGTAGACCTCAGATAGTAACTGTTCATTAGAAAGTACACTTAGAGGGGTTTTTTAACCTCCCTATATGCATGTAGCTTGCAGCAATCCTACTCTTCTAACATACCCTATGAGTGTAAGCCAGGGGCGGACTGACAACCCATGGGGCCCCCGGGCAATAGAAGATCATGGGGCCCCCCTGTGTCCCTGTCCACACTCAAGCCAAATAAAACACCACCTACTTATTGCAATGCGCCCACATTACATACGTTCGCCGCTACAGATGTGGGAAAGGTGTCCTGAGTGCCCACGCTAGCGTGCCCCTGTCAGGCCAGGTACCGGAGCTCAGTGCTGTAACTTGGTCTGGCACTGGGCTCCAGGATCAGCACAGATTTCTTGGGACCGAAGTACCAGGAGCCTCTCATGGAGCCCCCTACTACCCAAAGGCCCTCGGGCAGTGCCCGAGTGCCCTTATGGTAAGTCCACCCCTTGTGTAAGCACTACTTCGTTGACATTGGGCAACAAGAATCACCTGGAAATTTGCTCCCAAAAGTCAACCTTACTTCTGATGGAAATCTGTGCATGCTCTGAAGTGGAACTCTAGCCAAGTTTTGAGCTGGCACTTTAATCATGTTTGGTTAAAAGTAGGGAGATACTCATTGTCCATCTTACAAATAAAAGGATAATAATCTATATTGAGAAATTAAAAAGGGAAAAAATAATCTCCTTTTATGCACTTAAAGGAGTGATAAAGGCAAAAGTTTTTTAATTTTTTTTATTTTTATTTTAACGCATTCTATGCATTAAAGTGGTTGTAAAGGCAGAAGGTTTTTTATCTTAATGCATTAAGATAAAAAACCTTCTGTGTGTAGCAGCCTCCCCAGCACCCCCCTAATACTTACCCTGAGCCCCATCTCTCTTCAGCGATGTCCACAATCCCCTCAACCGTCCAGAACACTCCTGCTGATTGCCATTGGCTCACGCGGCTGTCAATCAAAGTCAATCAATCAGGGGAAAGAGGGGGCGGGGCGGTGCTCTATGTTTGCATGGATACACGGAGCTCTGACTTAGCCCGGGTGCCCCCGTAGCAAGCTGCTTGCAGAGGGGCACTCTATGAGAAAAGGGAGCCATGAAGATGAGGATCCGGGCTGCTCTGTGCAAATCCAACTGCACAGAGGAGGTGAGTATAATATGTATATTTAAAAAAAACTAAAAAACAAGCCTTTACAATCACTTTCAGATAACCTTCTGCGTGTAGCCGCCTCCCCAGCACCCCTTATTACTTACCTGAGTCCCTTCTCTCTGCAGTGATGTCCACAAATAATCACTCCTCCTGATTGGCTGAGACACAGCAGGGGCACCATTGGCTCCCGTGGCTGTCAAAGTTAGTCAGCCAATCAGGGAAAACAGACGGGGTGGGGCCGGGCTGGAGTAGGAATTATACACCCTGTCACACTTACCAGGTGTAGCCTGCCAGGCATGACGCATTCAAGTGTAGTGTGCAATGCATGCTAGTGTGGGATCCAAGGGGTTAAAAAAACAGTGCACAGACAGCACAGCCTCATCCAATGTTTGCAATAAGACCTTGCGCCGAACCATAGGTGCTGGAGGTAGCAAATTTGGACCAGTGGTTGTCCAGGGGGCCCTCTCCATGTGACCCAAGTTTGGTATTTCTATGGCCTATGGTTCGGGAAAAACGGTGTCCCCAAACCGGGTGCCCCCCTCCCATAGACTCCAATGTTAATTCCGAAATTCAACCGAGAATTGCTGGTCAATGACTGCTCACTTTGGGGGCCCGGTACGGCTGAACCATAGGTGCTGGAGGTCCCAAACTTGGACCAGTTGAGGTCCCAAACTTGGACCAGTTGAGGTCCCAAACTTGGACCAGTTGAGGTCCCAAACTTGGACCAGTTGAGGTCCCAAACTTGGACCAGTTGTGGTCCAGGGGGGGCCTCTCCATGTGACCCAAGTTTGGTATTTGTATCGCCTATGGTTCGGGAGAACAGTGTCCCCAAACTGGTGCCCCCTCCCATTGATTTCAATGTTAAAGACTGCTAAAGTCTTTGTTGTAAGGGCCCCTTGAGACACTGGGGCCCCTTACAACAGTACTGCCTGTACCCTCCTGATGGTGGCCCTGGCCATGTGGTCAGAACTGTGTTCTCAGTGCAAGGAACCAGTCAGTTGTGCTGCAGTGCTAATGAGGGGCAGGCTGATTGGAGAAGAGATCAGAGAGATGATCAGTCTGCTGCTTCTCTTTTCACTGTCCAGTTACAGTTTTGAGGGAGTAACAAGACCTGTGTTGCCTTGTGGCAACAGAAAAATTAGCACCCCTTGCCTGCAAGGCTGGGTAGTGCTGTGTGACAAGGCTGTGTAATTCTCAACTGGACAGAAAGAAATACAATTAATTTTGGCAAGTAACTTATTTTGTACATATTTTAGTCCTTTTGGTTGTTTTTGGCTTTAGGCCTCACACGTGGGCGTACCAATTCATACACCAGTGCAAAGGACAGTTTTTTTTGCCTGGTCGGGATGCACTGGTGTTCTGTGCATTCGCATTAAGGCAATCCCATTTATGTCTATTAGGGTGCAGCAACTGTATGGACACAGCTGTGCAGGTGCGTTTGCTTGAATGCAGGCAGATTGTGTTCTGGGGAAAAGCACCTGTGAAGCTCTCAAATTGTGACCAGTGTCTGTGTTTGTGCTGTCACTGCTTTCCAAAACACGAGTAGGATTGCCTGCATGCAGATGCACGTAACACCTATATGAATCCCGTGCGGCAAAAGTGGTCCTTTACGTGGATATACAGATAGCCCATGTGAATGGAGCCCTAGCGTTAAACTGAAGCGATGAGCCAGATTTAGTTTACCATCCTCCTTGTGCAGATTGGAGAAAGAAACTTGCAAAACCTTCATAGGCGTGCGCACATAGGGTGGCAGGTGTGCCTGGGCACCCCCTAAACACGCTGTACTGTGCAGATTCCCCCTGCTGCCTGGCTGCAGAGAAAGGGACTGGGGAATCTCTGTCCTCAGTCTCTTTCTCTGTCTCAAAATTGAGACATCAGAGGTCTGTTTAGACCCCTGATATTTCACCAAAGCCCCCCAACAGGGCTACTAAAAAAAAAAAAAAATAGTAAAAAAAATAAATAAAACGCCGGTACAATATTAGGTGGCGTTTGTTGGCGTTTTTGTGGCGTCGACGTCAAAAAATGTCAAAACGTTACAGCCTCAGAACGCACTGACCGTGGGTTCTAGTTTCAGCTCACTAATGCCGACGCCATCAACAGCTCAAAAACGTCAGCTTTTTGATGGGGCCATTGACTAACATGGAGAGCTGCAAAAAACGCCAGAAAACGCCGGCGTCAAAAAACGCAGTGTGTATGAGGCTTTAAAATTATATCTTGTGGTCAGCAACCAGTAGATCTCAGACAGGTGACTGGTAGATCAGTCTGGGCTTGCGGACCTGCATACCAGAGAATAAATTTCCCCTCCTCCCAGTACAAATGTGCCCATCCCCCTGTCAGCACAAATCTTTGCCCCCCCTCCCTCTCTGCAAATCACCCCAGCACAAGTCACCCCTCCTAGCATGAAACCTCTACCCCTCAAATGTTCCCCTTCAAGCCCAAATTCCCCCTCCCAGCACAAACCCTCTTCCCCTCCCATGCAACTACCGGCTCATTCACAAGTTCAGCAAGCACTGCTGCTCCCCTGAAAAGCGATCCAAGTGTGTTTTGACAGGTGGTGAGGAGGGGATATGTTGCCTTCTCATCGCCTGATTCAAACCCATGATTGCCGTGGAATGCACGCAATTACGACACAGTAGTACAGCAATTAGACGTTTAAATCATGTGTGGGGAGGTGACACTGTGTCCTGTGATCTCTGACTTCTCCCGTGTTGTGCAGGTAGATCTCCACCTTGCCTACCCCTGCTATATCTAGTGGATGATAAATGGGTAGGAGCAACCTTTTGATTGCTTGTCCTGTGCTGCTGCTTATTTTTTGTATGTAGCTTCTAATAGTATCCAATGCACACAATGGAAACATATTTATTATGATACATGACAGGACTTTGTAGCAAATTGCGTACTGTACATATTGAATGCCACTTTGAAAAGCTATCCTTTAACCTAGTATATGCCTTGCAAATGGCACTCCAATTGTCACTGCCCTTGTGAATCCAGTCTGTGATTTCACCTTCAATGCCCCGGTACTGAATCGGATCAGGACTGTGCGAGGCAGGTAGCTTCAGCTAATCTTTCTAAATGTGGTGATCTTTATTTAGATTGAGGTATAGGAGATGTCCTCTAAGCTATATATGCAATGCTTGCTGCATGCTTTATATAGATCCATCCCTTCTGTAAATAGCTGTGATGACCTGCATATTATACACAGCTGCATGTAGCACTTTATTTCCCAGCAATTGTTTCCCCTTCAAACCAGTTTTTGTCCCCTGGCTGGAATCTCTGTGTTCATACTGGTTAATGTCTGAAAATACTGGAACACATTGTTGCAATCCTTTCTTAATAATAGATAAGCTCCCTTTCCCCAATATACATTAAAATATTTGTTTTTAAAGTGATAGTAAACTATACAGTGAATATCCCCTACATTTGCACAGTTTAGGAGATAATAACAGTCTAGTGTTTTTAAACCCCCAAGCCCAACCGCACAACTGCACAATTTCTTTTTCCAAGGTTGGTCTGGCTGGTCTGATGATGGCATCAACAATCCTTCCACTGCTTGATGGTAGCAGGGAGCCTCATGAAAAGATAAGCGAGCTCCTTCTCCAGTGACAGCTGAACTGAACGTTGTGCACGTGTATTATAAGCCAGGGCTGTGTGACAATGCCACCCCAGGAGGCGAGAACATGACAGCCTGGGTACAGAGAAAGTGAGTTAAAAGATGCTTGCTGTCAATCAACCCAGAAGACTGGACATACAGTGGCAGGAAAGCACTGCTGTGAGGGCAGCTCAAGATTGAAGGCCAGTATTGCAGCAAAAGCTGCATTTTTTTTTCTAAGCCAAATGCTTAACCCAAAAATCTTTATTTAAATACATGCCTCACTGGCCATAAGGGCAATAAATCCACTTTGTGTGCACCAAATACCTCACCTTTGTGTGACCCCCGCAGGTCCACCTTCTACAGACTACCTGCCGGTAACTACAGAGGGTTAATACATGACCAGTCACCCTAACAGGGGTGTTGCTAGGTGGGAAAAAGCCCAGGGGCTTCAGCCCAAAGAAATGCGATGTGTGGAGCATGGGCGTGGCTTAATCGAAATAGTGGGTGTGGCATGGTGGCTCAAAAGGGTGTGATTCGAGTCTAAATTGAACGAGGGATGGAGGGATAAAGAACAAATTAAATAGGGATGGAAGGAGAGAGAAGGAAAGAGGGATGGAGGAACCGCAGGCCCAGATCTAATAAATTGTAATATAAAATGAAATAGTTCAACTTGCCATAATGCAGAATCAGTGGGAGCCATGAATGTGTCACTTGCCACGTCGCCTGCCATCAGGTGTCCCCAGCGTAGTGCCTCCTTCTATCAAGGTGTCCCCAGCGTAGTGCCTCCTTCCATCAGGGTGTCTCCAGCAGCGTGCCTCCTTCCAGCAGCGTGCCTCCTTCCATCAGGGTGTCTCCAGCAGCGTGCCTCCTTCCATCAGGGTGTCTCCAGCAGCGTGCCTCCTTCCATCAGGGTGTCTCCAGCAGCGTGCCTCCTTCCATCAGGGTGTCTCCAGCAGCGTGCCTCCTTCGATCAGGGTGTCTCCAGCAGCGTGCCTCCTTCGATCAGGGTGCGACGACCTCTGTGGGACT
>BLSH010438581.1:482806-495182 GCA_018402905.1 Glandirana rugosa | reverse complement strand
CAGTGTACTGTGGCCCCTCCCTTTTACCGATTAACCCGTTTAACTACTGTAAAAGTGAATCCCCACATGAGTGAAAACAACGGTCGCCAAGTTTGTAATAACCAACACACAACTCAATAAAACTCCCCTGTCGTTTAAATGTGACAATATGTTCGACATGTGAGTGATGAAATGTAACATCGTCACACAACCAATAATGTTTGAACCGCTGGCAACAAAAGTGAGTACACCCCTAAGTGAAAATGTCATCAATTTGCCCAATTAGCCATTTTCCCTCCCCGGTGTCATGTGACTTGTTAGTGTTAAAAGGTCTCAGGTGTGAATGGAGAGCAGGCGTGTTAAATTTGATGTTATCACTCTCACTCTCTCATACTGGTCACTGGAAGTTTAACATGGCACCTCATGGCAAAAAACTTTTGAGGATCTGAAAAAAAAAAGAATTGTTGCTCTACATAAAGGTGGCCTAGGCTATAAGAAAATTGCCAAGACCCTGAAACTGAGCTGCAGCACGGTAGCCAAGACCATACAGTGGTGTAACAGGACAGGTTCCACTCAGAACAGGCCTCGCCATGGTCGACCAAAGAAGTTGAGTGCACAAGCTCAGCGTCATATCCAGAGGTTGTCTTTGGGAAATAGACGTATGAGTGCTGCCAGCATTGCTGCAGAGGTTGAGGGGTGCGGGGGTCAGCCTGTCAGTGCTCAGACCAAACGCCACACACTGCATCAAATTGGTCTGCAAGGAAAGAGACAAAGCGGCGCCCATCTAAGTGTAGCATATAGTTAAAAGCAGTATAGCGTTTATGCCAAGTTGCACTTACAGGATTGTAGTAAAAATAGGCATCTAATGCGGTCAAGTCCCTGGATCCATGCAAGTAGAGAGCTGGGGTCCACTGCGTCTCACGTGCCCTGCAGCGCCGGTGGTATCTGGAGCTCCAGGGTGGTGGGCGTAAGGGGAAGGGGGGGGGGGCAGCCACCTGCCTACAAGCGCTGCATATACTCCACCACAATCAAATTGGTCTGCATGGCTGTCATCTCAGAAGGAAGCCTCTTCTAAAGATGATGCACAAGAAAGCCCGCAAAGAGTTTTCTGAAGACAAGCAGACTAAGGACATGGATTACTGTAACCCCCCCCCCGTGTGCTCCGGGCCCCCCATAGGGGGGCTGGCTGTACCCCCCCCCTATCAGCGGCCCTGGCCACACATAATATTGACACTTTGGGCCCAATTTGGACATTTTCACTTGGGGATGTGCTCCCTTTTATTGGCAGCGGTTTAGACATTAATGGCTGTGTGCTGAGTTATTTTGAGGGGACGGCAAATTTACACTGTTATACAAGCTGTACACTCACTACTTTACATTGTAGCAAAGTGTCATTTCTTCAGTGTTGTCACATGAAAAGATAGAATAAAATGTGAGGGCGTGTACTCACTTTTGTGAGATAGTGTGTCTGTATGTATGTGTGATTGATATATATATATTCTAGCTCCTCCATGCAAGCAGGAGGGTATGCTTAGCTGAGAAAACCCCTCCTTGAAAGGCCTTATTATGCCTTTGGCCTACAGCACCCTTTTAAAAGTCAGCAGCTACAAAATGTGTAGCTGCTGACTTTTTAATAATCGAAGTCTCGCTCCTCATCCCCTCCTCCATGAGGTGCCGGCATCACAAGTGTGGGCACCCAACTTTGGCTCCAAAGCTGGGCGTGCACTGCGAATGCGCGAGCTGCTCTGTGAATGGCCAGTGTATCTTCTGGGACCTGTGACGTGTCTCAGAAGATCGCCGGGAGGGAGGGGGGACAGGTCAACTTCCTTCTGGTTCCGCTGCACCAGGAGAGGAAGTGGGACCCTGTGAAAACGGGGTCCCCGGTCCCACCCCAAAAAAATGACATGCCAGTTGTGGCATGTCAGGGGTTCAGCTTCACTTAAAGCAGAAGTTCCACTTTTGGGTGGAACTCCGCTTTAAGTTATTGGCTTTTGCTTATTTGAAGAGGTTTTGTGTGTTTTCTGGCCCTTCTGCAAGTATCCAGTTGGTTGGTTGATGTATTTTATTCATGTCAGCTTTTCCTCTCCAGGTGGCTCCCTTACAAAGTTGGCATACTATTCTACTGTTCAGCATAAGGTAGCCAAGGTCAGGTCTTTTGATCACACAGGAAAGGTAAGCAAATTTGTGGTTTCTTTCCCACGTTCTGTTCTTGTTGTTCTGCATGTTTTCCCTAGGTATACTTGTATTGTTTAGTTGCTGACACACACACAGCCTACGCATCAAGCAGATGAGATCAACTTTTTCTTTTTCTCAACATTTTTTAACACCGAGAAACCCTTGAAATAACTTTCAGGCCTCAGGAAACCCTGGCTAATAATTACTATATCTGCAGCTCACAGTACCTTTCATGCATGTTGAGGCTTACAAATAAAAAAAAGACATGCATCTTACATTGGTAGTCAGTTTAAAGAATGTTCCTTACACTGATGGTAGATGGGAAGTATGTTGGTGATCATTGGTGTCAGTGGTTACGTATCTGGGAGTCAGAAATTGCCTATTGCTCAAGGGACCCCTTGTAACTTCTTGAGGAACCATATGTCCCACAGAACCCTGGTTGAGAGGCTGGATTAGCTACTTTCTACTTCCTATTCTGTCCTTTGCAGGAGCTGGAAAAAATGAGAATATTTTTTTTCTGTTACAGAACAGTAAGTAAACGATTAACCACTTATTTGAGATATATTCTGTATATGATTACTTATTTGGGGACTTTGAAATGGTGTTCATGCAGTATTGTGATTCACCCAGCCACGCTGTGCAGCCAGGAAGATGACTGTTTTCTGATTCCGAATTCCAGCTTTTCATGACTCCTGTCTATACAGTATATTTGTTAAAAAAAAACATTAGGTATGTTAATTCGTTACTGAGCAGGCTGGAGGTGAAAATGTGACATGGGAATCTGCAAACTTGAAGCAGGAAATGAACCCATGCAAATGAAATGTACTGTACAGTATGTGTGTCTTGGATGTCCATGTAATGCCTTTAAATGTATACATATATTTACAATGCATCCGGAAAGTATTCACAGCACTTCACTTTTTCCACTTTTTGTTATGTTACAGCCTTATTCCAAAATGGATTAAATTCATTATTTTCCTTTTAAAATTCTACAAACAATACCCCATAATAAGTCTGGGCTCTGGGTGCACCACTTAAGGACATTCTGAGTTGTGCCATAGCCACTTCTTTGTTATTTTGGCTGTGTGCTTAGGATCGTCGACCTGTTGGAAGATGAACCTTCGCCCCAGTCTGAGGTCCATAGCGCTCTGGAGCAGGTTTTCATCAAGGATGTCTCTGTACATTGCTGCATTCATCTTTCCCTCGATCCTGACTAATCTTCCAGTTACTGCCGCTGAAAAACATCCCCACAGCATGATGCTGCCACCATCATGCTTAACTGTAAGGATGGTTTTAGCCAGGTGATAAGCAGTACCTGGTTTCCTCCAGACATGACGCTTGCTAGTCAGGCCAAAGAGTTTAATCTTTGTTTCATCAGACCAGAGAATTTTGTTTCTCATGGTCTGAGAGTCCTTCAGGTGCCTTTTGGAAAACTCCAGGTTGGCTGCCATGTGCCTTTTACTGAGGAGTAGCTTCCATCTGGCCACCCTACCATACAGGCCTGATTTGTGGAGTGCTGCAGAGATGGTTGTTCTTCTGGAAGGTTCTCTCTCCACAGAGGACTTCATGGCTTGGTTTGTGCTCTGACATGCACTGTTAACTGTGGGACCTTATATAGACAGGTATGTGCCTTTCCATATCATGTCCAATCAACTGCATTTACCACAGGTGGACTCCAATAAATTTGCAGAAACATCTTTTGGATGATCAGTGGAACCAGGATGCACCTGAGCTCAATTTTGAGTGTCAGGGCAAAGGCTGTGAATACTTATGTACATGTGATTTATTTATTTTATTTATAACAAATATGCAAAGGTTTCAAACTGCTTTCACGTTGTCATTATAGGATATTGTTTGTAGAATTTTGAGGAAAATAATCATTTTAATCCATTTTGGAATAAGGCTGTAACATAACAAAATGTGGAAAAGGTGAAGTGCTGTGAATACTTTCCAGATGCTGTGTATGTATAATATATAGTTTTTTTTTTTTGCACCAAAAAATGTAAAAAAAAAAAACTGCCAAACAATGATTTTTTTTATTTTTTAATAGTAGAATTGTAGTCATCTTAAAAATATAAAAAACAGTATATTGCAGCCACTATGCCTAACCCCTGGTGAGCTGCAATACAGTTTTTTTTTTTTTTCTGGTATAGATTAACTTTTTACTTTAACAAAGTTATGTTATCCACCTGGTTTTTATGTGTGACAGGGCTGTGTAAATCTGAATTGGATAGATACAAATACAAATCCTTTTACATGTAAAATATTTGCCTGGAGTTCATCTGCATGTCTATGGCAGTAAATGTAGCGGTTTTTTTTTTTTTTTTTTTTCCCCGAAGGATGCAGACCGAAAATTGTTGTATGAAATTTCAGAGCAGGAAGAAATTACAGCTCGACTCCATTTCATTAAATTTGAAAACACATACATAGAAACTTGCCTGGACTTTATTAAAGATCATTTAGTGAATACAGAAACAAAAGTTATCAAGGCAACAGGCGGAGGAGCCTACAAGTTCAAAGACCTCATAGAGAAGAAATTGGGGTTAAAGTGAGTATTGCTGCAGAGTAAAGGAACCTCTTCTGTTGCATTTCTGTTTGCAGACAATGCCTTGTGTCCTGCTTTTTTTTTTTTTTTTAAAATAGAGCAAAGTGCTTGAGAAATTCAGTACGCCTAAGCAGATTTTTAACAGTGACCATAGTTGGCAATGAGCAGACTCTAGACTCCATGTTTACAAGCTATAGTCAAGTATAATCATCAGCCTTTATTTAACCTTCATAATAACATGCTTGGCTTTAGGTTCACTTGCTCTTTGAACTGGAAACAACTGGCTGGGTTGTTGATTTCACGCTTTATGAATGCACAGCCAACAGATTATGCCACTCCTATCGCATAAGGTATTTTCTGACCACAAGGTCATACAACTATTGCTAGTCACAGTAGCTAAAGCCTAAGGAGCTTAAAGGCAGGCCATGCATTATGTAATTTTCTTTTCTTTAAGAAAATTGCTTTATTTTGGGGGGGGGGGGGGGGGGATCCCTCCCGCTGGGCTGTTGTGTTCTGACAGTGGGATGTTTCCCAGCCATCAGGATACAATGATCACTGTTAGCAGCTATAGCCGCTGCCAGTGATTGAATGAAAGCAATTTGACAGGCTGGTTGTACTGAAGTTGATCGATCAACTTCAGTTCAACCAGCCTGCCCATAGATGGATCGAAATTTGTCTGGCTCCTGCTGAACTGGCCGAATTCTAATCTGTCTGACCGGCTTAAGGCTGGGTTCACACTGAATTCGGATGCGGCTTGCAGCAGGGGTCTGGTGTGTCCCTGTTCTCTGTTTCAGGGATCAATCTGGCTCGAATTTGTGCCTGGATTCAGACCTAAATGGAGCCAAAGACGCACAGGACCCCTGTGCAATTTGCTTCTCAGCCGCCCAGGAGATGTGTGAACTGGCTCCATTGAGAGACATTCACAGTCTCCTGTCATGCAAATTGGATGCAGGAAACCCGCATAAGTGTGAACCCAGCCTAAAGGCCCGTAAACACGGCGCAAATTTTGGACTGGGTGGCCGATCGTCTGAAATTTTTACCGTTAGTATACTCCCTTTGGGCAGCCGATTTTTTGATTTTTTTTTTTTTTTTTTTGGAAGATAAAAGCTGGTTGTAGGTTTGTTTGTTTTTTTTCGTACAAAGAAAATAACTACGCATGCTCAAACAAAAAAAACACATGCAAAACTATTCAACGCATTACGTCACTTCTGACGTTGAATTCGGTCGTACGAAAATTTTTGTATTGTTAATACGCTCTTCACTTTCCACATAAGACAATAATCCAACAAAAAATGGACGTTCTGTCGTCCAAAATTCGCATCGTGTGTACGAGGTTTTAAGGTAACTTGTAGAAAACTCTAAAGCTCACCACACATATTACAGCTAGATTGAGCAGTTTCTGTACAATTTTCATTAGACTTGCTAAAAACTGTGGTATAGGGAAATTCCTCAGTCCATTCAGTTTACCCTTTTTATATAGGCCATCGCAGTACATAGCTGTAGATTAATTTTAGAAGATGATTGTACTTATTGAAAATCAGTACCAACTTTTTGTGGCTATGCCTGGCTTGCCACTACCAGAAAGTGCTATTCCTTCACGCTTCCACCATTCTGTGAAGAGGCGTGTGACATATCCACGTAGCAGCAGCTGGCCAATCAGCATTGTCATGCAGGCATCCATAGTGTGGGGTACAACAGTTTGTATTATAGGGTTTTCCTTTTACTTACTCCAGCAGAATGGAGCTGCGGGGACTGAAAGAAATGCAAGTATATGCTTTTGTGAAGGTCCGAATTGGTGAATCTTTTTTGCTTTGTCCTGCATTGGTAAAGCACAAATTTACTTTAAAGAGACACTATTATTTTGCCTATTCATTGCAAAAAGACCGTGTGTGTGAATATGCCCCAAACCACTGATCTCTTTCCTGCGATCCCTGCTGCTCCTTCCTTTTTATTGCAGCCACCACCAAAATAGCCTGTTTTGGATCAAAGAGGGAGCAGTGATGTTACCTTCCCCAGATCCAAGCACTGTCACATGGAATGAGGTTACATTCTCCCACATACCCAGAAGCACAGGATAGTTTGCCAGCTGAGCTAGGGGAAGGAATGGTGATTTATTGCTGAAGATATATTGGTGGGTCGGGGGGGGGGGGGGCTTTTACAGACATGGTTAGTTGCCATGAATGAGAAAAATTGACAGTGTCCTCTCTTTTTAACCAATTTTAAGTGTAAGAGGAGGCTAGATGAATTAGATCTCTAAATACAGTTTACCCATGTTCCCTCGAATTTGTCCTTCTAATAGTAATTTTGCTGAGCGATCCATTCTAATACTGCTCCACTTCATATTTCACGATTTGTGTAATTCTGACCACAGTCAGCAGGTTGGAGGAGGGAATGTGAACCAAGCGCCTAACAATTGGTTCCAAAGTCCATGTATCTTTAATTCTTAATAAAGAAATTACAACCAATGGGAAATGGTAGCCAATGTGTTTAGGAGGCCAAAGAATCCACCTTCATCAGGGATCATAAATGGTTGCTAGAGTTCCAAAATGCACTGTGATGGATGGATGAGCATGTTTGGGGTGGAGGAACTTGACTGGCCTGCACAGAGTCCTGACCTCAACCCTACAGAACACCTTTGGGATGAATTTAGAGTGGAGACTGTAATCCAGGCCATCTTGTCCAACATCAGTGCTTGACCTCACAAACGCACTCCTTAACCTTGTGGACAGCCTTCCCATATTAGTTGAAGCTTTATTATAGCTGCAAAGGGTGGGCCAGCTCAATATTAAACCCTATGGACTAAGACTGGGATGCCATTAAAGTTCATGTGTGTAAAGGCAGGCGTCCCAACACTTTTGACAATATAATGTGTGTATATATGTTACGCATCATTTTTAACTGCCAGTTGACCACTCTTTGGTTAACTTCAGCCACTGCTTTACATTTTTGAACCCTATAAGATAAGCCATACCCAATACTTTTGACAATACATTGTATACATACTTTAATCCTCCGATTCTCGCAGCACAAGACTGGTCCTTGTGGCTCCTGCCCCCCTGTAGTCTAGTGGTCTTGTGCTGTGGACTGTTCCTGAGGTTATCATGCCTATAGACCTGCTCTGGAGGTGAGGAAAACAGTTCACTGATGGGTTGCGGGGGAGTGCTGTTTGCCGCTGAAGCGGAGCATCGGGTGAGTATAAGCTCTCTGGTCGCCCCTGGACAAAACGAGCAGTTAAGCCATGCAGTGTGGGCACGTTCTTTTTTTTTTTTTTTTTTTTTTTTTTTATCTGATGGGTGGTTACTTTTATTAAAAGGGGGCTTCGGAAGTGGAGATGAACTGGGCCAAGCAAATCATTTCAGCTGTTTTAAACATCTGAATCTACTGATGCTTTTGAGGTTTTCAATGAAGGATACCTTTTTTGTATTTTGTTTGAAAGTCAATGACAAGGAATAAGTATGCCTATATCCGGAACATATGAAGAAAATGAACAAAGTAGTTTATGTAGGAAGGCTGCACTGCACTGAAACTGAAATATGTTAGTAATTTCAGCTCTTGAATATCTATATTGACAGGCTACTTTTAAAGCTGAACTCAGGGCACAGAAACTATTTCTCTTTAGCCATAAAGGATATAAATCTTTGTGTGCATGTAATGCCTTTTTAACCCAAATATTACCTAGTAAAAGTTGTTGTTGTAGGAAGGGCCTAGCAGATCCACCCTCTATGGGCAGCCTGCAGAAAACTACAGAAGGGGGCGGAGATGAGACCAGTCACCCTGCACAAGGACAGAGAGAGGCAGTGACTGGTCTTTATTTCAGGATCTCCAGCACAGAAGCAATGTTTCACACACTTAGACTGCACACATCTGGAAGAAAAACACAAGACGCACCAGTGTTCAAGAATATTCAAGCACACGCATGCCTTTTTGTATTTGGAAAATATTTGCTTATCTTGGAGTTCAGCTTTACCATCTTGATAGGTTTTTTTCCTTTTAGATGGGAGCTACTCTTCATTTTTTGATTTGATGCCTCAATTGTTTGTAAACTGGAATAGATAGTGAATGACGAGTTTAGTTGATTATAACTTGGAAATAATAGAGCATCTTAGCACTTCATAAGAGGAAGCTATGTTTAAGGAGTCTAAAATCAAATTATGCCTAATGTGTTTGTAGTTTTGTACATTTTATAGATTTGTTGCCAAGAAGTATTGACTTAATTTTCTCTTCTTCTAGAGTGGATAAGGAGGATGAAATGACCTGTCTTATAAAGGGCTGTAATTTTGTACTGAAAAATATACCTCACGAAGCTTTTGTCTATGTAAAGCATGCAGATCCTGAATTTCGATTTCAAACCACTCACCCCAACATCTTCCCATATTTATTAGTTAATATAGGTTCTGGGGTATCCATAGTCAAGGTGAGTTTTACTTATTTTATTTGTAGCAAAAGTGTACTCTTTCTCCTAGTTCAATGCAAGAAAGATTTTCCATAAAACAATCCGTGTATAATGTATTGCGGTGCAAATTCCAGTCTGTTTGCTGCTGAGAAGGGGCTCCTGACCGTTCCCACAGCACATCGGCTGCTCGGGGGTGTGGGGGGGGGGGGGGGTGCAGTGAGGAGGGGAAAGATCCCCGTAAAATCGCCATTCAATGCGGAGCACATCTGCGGGTCAGATGCGCTCCCACTGAACAGAATGGCCTGGGAATGCGCACTGCATTGCACAGAAAACGCACGCGTTTTCTCTGCAATGCGGACTGCGAATGCACCGCATCTATGTCAACCTGACACATTGAAAACAATGTATTTTCAAGTGTTATTGCGAATTGGATGTGGTGTAAGCCACATCCAATTCGCATAGGTGTGTACCCAGTCTAAAAGTTAGTTTCTAAATCGGATTCTCTCTTTTGCATTCCTTGAATACCAAAGTGGGAAATCAATTGACTTAATGGTCAAGACACCTTCCCTTTTTTTTTTTTTATTTTTTTTTTATTTTTTTTTTTTTTCTTGTGTATATCCCATGGCAACATTACCATTTTTTAACTCTATTCTGAAATGTGTTCCTTTTCGTGTCAGGTAGAAACAGAGGACAAGTTTGAGCGGATTGGAGGAAGTTCAATAGGTGGAGGTACTTTCTGGGGACTTGGAGCTTTGCTCACAAAGACAAAGGTCAGACATTGCAAAAGATTGCATTTTTTTTTTTTTTTGCTCTTTTAAACCCTATTCCCCAGTTCCTGTATAGCACTTATTTAGGCTTTTTTCTTTTTTTTTTCCATTTCTTCTCTTTAAAATAAGCATATTTATTACCAACAGAAGTTTGATGAATTATTACAACTAGCTGCAAAGGGACAACATACGAATGTTGACATGCTGGTGAAAGATATATATGGAGGAGCGTACCAAATTCTCGGGTTAACGGGAGACCTGATTGCCAGCAGCTTTGGCAAGTCAGCCACAACAGACAAAGGTATGAGATGTAAACAAATATGTTGCTTAAGGTTAGAAGGGAGGGTTATATCCTTGCTACTACTGGTGGGTCAGTTGTTGGAGGAAGTGTTTGGTTACCCTAGTGTCCAGTCATTGGAATGTATGCACTTGTGAGACCAGAGTCTGTCATGTTGCCATGTAACACAGGGTTGTCCTATTCAATTTCATGGCAGGCCACATAAGCAGTATGGACAACCTCAAATGGCTGGTTGTATCTGGGGTGCATTAGAGTATGTACAAAGTGCAGGGTTTAGGAGTGCGTTGCGTACAGAGTGCAGGGTTTGGGGGTGCCCCCCAAAGCTTGCTCATATCTTTCTCCTACCTGGCCCATCCCTAGCTACATCCCTGTGTACTACCCATGTATTTGGCTCTAGTACCTCCCTGTGTAGGCAGCTCTACCATGCCTTGCATGCTGAATGTTCTCTCTGATTTCTGTCCCCGCCGTGCCCTTCCATGGCTGTGTGCAGGGATCTGTTATATCTGGAAGCCACTGAGAGCAAAGTCGTCCCTTGTAAACACAGAGTGGCGGTGTGGGAGCTGCGGGTAAGAGCCTGAGGTGGCTGAACAAAGTTCTGCCACATTCCAGCTGTAAAACTGGGTGCGATTAACTACATGACAAGGCCTGGTGGCCGTATTCTGCCTGTGGCCCTTGTATCGATTGTATGTGATGTAACACGTTCTCTAGCAGCAGTAAGGTAGCTCTGACACTATTGTAAATCAATGGTAGACTGTTTGTGGACAACACTGCCATTTGATGTATGTTGGCCAACATAAGCCTCAGTTTCCCTCATTTTTGTGTGGCTTGTCAACAAGATCCATAGAAAAAGTAAGGCAAAAATTAAGGTAGGGCATTGAACACAATTAAGATTAATGTTGGGCCCAATGGTTATGGTTTGGACAAGTGGGTGTTGGGAATAGCAGAAGCTATATCTGAGAAGACCAATGATAGAAATTCTGAGCGTGCATTACCACCAAGTTATCTGCTCACAGTCTAGTCATTGCCAACAGACTGCAAAGGACTTTCTAGAGCAACTTGAAAAGAGAGAGCATGTACCACTCCAGGTCAGTCCACCACTTACTGCCCTGCCACAACACAGGATATAGGTCCTGTTCATGCCGGAGATACTGCAAATGACAGGAATGGATGACCGCACACCTCAAATCATGGCTAAAAATCCACTATATTTCCATCAGTCAGAACACACAGGCAGGAAGGTTGACTCCTTTCACGTCTCACTGACACTTAATCACAACCTGCTGTGTCTGTGTGCAGGTAGTCTATATATCAAGTCAGTAATCAGCAGTCCAGGGTTTAACTCTTAGGCTGGGTTCACACTAGTCCGATTCTCGGACCGACATGAAGAGCACAAGTTGCATTACGTCACAAAAACAATGATTCCCTATGAGACCTGTCTTAACTGCTCCGACTTGTGTTTTTCAAAGTCGGAGCGACTTTAAAAAAGGTTCCTGTACTACTTTTGTCCGACTTTGATCCTACTTCAGCCCATTGAAAGGCATTGAAGTCGGATCAAAGTCGTATCAGTGTCTTCACTGATCCGACTTTGGCATACGACTTGTGCTCTGGGGATCTTGAAGGGGAACTCCACACCATATTTTTAAAGAAAAAACTGGCATGGTGTCCCCCTCCAGGAGCATGCCAGGCCCTTTGGTCTGGTACGGATTTTAAGGGGAACCCCATGCCGAAAAAACCAGCGTGGGGTCCCCCCCAAAATCCATACCAGACCCTTATCCGAGCATGCAACCCGGCAGGCCAGGAAAGGGGGTGGGGACGAGCGAGCAGCCCCCTCCCTCCTGGACCATACCAGGCTGCGTGCCCTCAACATGGGGAGTATGGGTGCTTTGGGGCAGGGGGGCTCTGCGCCCCCCACCCCAAAGCACCTTGCCCCCATGTTGATGGGGACAAGGGCCTCTTCCCGACAACCCTGGCCGGTGGTTGTCGGGGTCTGCGGGCGGGGACTCATCAGAATCTGGAAGCCCCCTTTAACAAGGGGGCCCCCAGATGCCGGCCCCCCACCCTATGTAAATGAGTATGGGGTACATCGTACCCCTACCCATTTACCTGGAAAGAAATATGTACACAAAAAAACACACAGCTTTTTAAAATATTTTATTAAATCTGCTCCGGCGGTCTTCCCCCCTCCTCCTCCTCCTCCTCCTCCTCCTCCTCCTCCTCCT
>BLSH010438581.1:470345-482270 GCA_018402905.1 Glandirana rugosa | reverse complement strand
TACCAGGACATAAACCGAGGTAGGTATAAGGGTAGTTAAAATTGGTAGAAGGGACAGGGACGACTTCTTTTCGTCCGGGTTTGGTACTACGACGGTGGTGGTACAAACTGTCACCCCTACCACACAAGTCCCACTACTCGACACAACGAAAATGGGGTTTGTATTGCAAAACGTAACAACGGTTTTTCAAGCTAAAACCAAAGTAGACTGGTCTCGTGGAAGAAGGTGTACAAACCACACAGAGGGTCCACCGAACACCGTTTGAAATTTGTTGTAAAAGATACCGATAGAAATTCTTTACCGAAAGAACAGCTGAGGTGGGAGACTCTGTCCATAGGACAACAATCAGTCGTATACTGCACAAATCTGGCCTTTATGGAAGAGTGGCAAGAAGAAAGCCATTTCTTAAAGATAGCCATAGAAAATGTTGTTTAAAGTTTGCCACAAGCCACCTGGGAGACACACCAAACATGTGGAAGAAGGTGCTCTGGTCAGATGAAACCAAAATCGAACTTTTTGGCAACAATGCAAAACGTTATGTTTGGGGTAAAAGCAACACAGCTCATCACCCTGAACACACCATCCCCACTGTCAAACATGGTGGTGGCAGCATCATGGTTTGGGCCTGCTTTTCTTCAGCAGGGACAGGGAAGATGGTTAAAATTGATGGGAATATGGATGGAGCCAAATACAGGACCATTCTGGAAGGAAACCTGAGACTGGGACGGAGATTTGTCTTCCAACAAGACAATGATCCAAAATCTAAAGCAAAATCTACAATGGAATGGTTCACAAATAAACATATCCAGGTGTCAGAATGGCCAAGTCAAAGTCCAAACCTGAATCCAATCGAGAATCTGTGGAAAGAACTGAAAACTGCTGTTCACAAACGCTCTCCATCCAACCTCACTGAGCTCAAGCTGTTTTGCAAGGAGGAATGGGCAAAAATTTCAGTCTCTCGATGTGCAAAACTGATAGAGACATACCCCAAGCGACTTACAGCTGTAATCGCAGAAAAAGGTGGCGCTACAAAGTATTAACTCAAGGGGGCTGAATAATTTTGCACGCCCAATTTTTCAGTTTTTTATTTGTTAAAGTTTGAAATATCCAATAAAATTTGTTCCACTTCATGATTGTGTCCCACTTGTTGTTGATTCTTCACAAAAAATTACAGTTTTATATCTTTATGTTTGAAGCCTGAAATGTGGCAAAAGGTTGCAAAGTTCAAAGGGGGCCGAATACTTTCGCAAGGCACTGTACCTATTCATAAAACTGAAATACATCCCTTTCAAGGTTTAACCCATGGGGTTTTCTAGTGTTCATACGAAAAATCCAAAATACCTCCATTCTTCACAAAAGTCTGAACCTGTCACCGCTCAAACAGGGCATGAGAATTTTCTCAGCACTCTGAATGCAGAGACTTTTCAACATTCTTGTTATGACAAGAATTCCAATGTCTAGCCACATTGGTAGCTTTATTGGTTTCTATCACGCAGTCTGCGGGTTGCATGACCCACATACTGGATGTGGGAGGCAGTGCAGGAGATAATGTATACTATATGCTTAGTGTTACAGTTAACGAACAAAGTGGCCCTAAAAGTTTTGTTGGTGGAAAAGACTTCAAATCGGTAACTTTCATAACATGAGGGCAGCATTGGCAATGGTTCGACCCACATCTAAACGTGCCCTTAAACTGCAGCCAATGGGGTCTGGGCGAACATTTGCTGCTAAACAAGCTAGGTGAAAGTGAATTGCCCACAGTAGATGCCCACCTAGATACCGTTCTGATGCCCTTAGAGAGAATTTGAGAATAAACCAGATCATTGAAAAGAACCTGTAAATATTTATGGACAACGTTTTGGACCTTCGTGAATTCCATACTAAAGGGGTGGAAAAGACAGGTAAACCACCAACAATAGGAGCACTCATGATGTGTTTTGCCCTCTTTTTGGGTTGGAGGAGATTATCCCTAGGTGTGCTATGTGCAATGCGCATGGCCCTATCAATAACCGAATTGGGATAGCCCTTTTCGGAGAAACGGGATTTCATTGTTAGTGCTTCTCTCTGATATTTCCCATCATCACTACAAATCATCTTTTAATCTTAAGAATTGATCGACAGGGATACCCCTGATAGTATGGCTGGGGTGACCCAAATCCGCCCTTAGGATGGAGTTCCCAGCAGTAGGCTTCCTATATAATCTGGAGGCGACAAAATCATCTCTCCCTTCCAAAACTACATCAAGGAACTCCACCCGAGTCGGATCAAGAACCCCAGTGAACCGTAAATTGAGGGTATTGTCGTTAAGATAAGCAAGCCACCCACCAATGTCACCCACATCCTTATTGCAAATAAATACCAGGTTGTCTATGTAGCGACAATATAACTTTATATTAGCTTGATGGGGACAACCAGCCCCAAAAATGTGGGACCTCTCCCACCACCCCATATAGAGGTTGCCGAGGGAGGGTGAAAATTTTGCCCCATAGAGGCCCCGCACTTCTGGAGGTAGAAGTCCCCAGCGAACATAAAGAAATTGCGGGTCAGTAGGAATTCTAAACTACGTAGTATAAACTCCTGATGAATGAGGGAATAGCTACTGTGATGTCACAGAAAATAGGATAAAGGAATAGAGGCTGGTCACATCACATGTGATGCAGACACTATCACAATCTCACTTGAAGTGTTGTGAATCTGTCAATAATTGTTTGGTATCCTGGAGATAACCAGGCAGATCTATGACCAGGGGTTGACGTTGGTGATCAACCCACTGGCCTAGCCGTTCATTGAGAGAACCAATGTCGGCTACAATGGGTCTGCGCGTTAGGGGATCCAAACCTTTATGGACCTTGGGCAGATGGTGAAAGATTGGAATGATAGGTGCCTCCGGCGCCAACATTTCAGCCTCCTCCTGATGAGAAAAAACCCACATCTATAGCCCTATTGAGTAAAGAGAGTAATTCCTTTTTAAAGCTCGGGGTGGGACCCCCCTTAAGCCTAATATATGTGCTCTCATCAATCAACTGGCGTAAGGCCTCCTGCTGATAACCAACAAATCCAAAACAACCACAGAGCCTCCTTTGTCAGAATTTTTTATGACAATACTATGATCCTAACTTAGTCTGGTAAGAGCCAGTCTTTCCAATTCGGTCAAATTGCCATTCTTGACCGTACCCCCCACCCCCCCAGCCAGGTGAGTCAAGTCCTTCTCCGCCAATTTCTGGTATAAGTCTATGTCTTTGCCCTGAGACCCTATGGGGTAAAAATCAGACCAAAGTCTGATTCACATCAAAACTCTTCCTATCTATTTTGTGATTTATGTCAGCCCAGGGTATTATGCAAAATATTGCATAGTTATGTAACAAACCCATTAGGTTTTCTTGTTTATCGACCACTTTAGCAAAACTCATGGAGAACACCTTTTAGTTTTTCTGTTTCAGATTTTTCTTTGCCCCCTTTTCACAGTTTGGGTATTCTTCAGGGGAGACCCTCTGGCTAATAAAAACATTTCTGATCTTTTCTATTTAGTGTATCCATTGATCATGAAAACCTTTCTGAAGCATAGACAAAGCTATAATTCTAGTCAAATACTTGGGTGCAGTTTTTGGTTCTCTGGAGAATAGGAGGGTTCTTAGTCTGCAAAGAACAGTTTCCGCTTTTGGACTCCTACATTCCAGTGTATATATATCTCTCTTTTCATGTGACAACATTGAAAAAATGACACTTTGCTACAATGTAAAGTAGTGAGTGTACAGCTTGTATAACCGTGTAAATTTGCTGTCCCCTCAAAATAACTCAACACAGCCGTTGAACCGCTGGCAACAAAAGTGATTACACCCCTGTGTGTAAAAAGTCCAAATTGGGCCCGAAGTGTCAATATATTGTTCGGCCACCATTATTTTCCAGCACTGCCTTAACCCTCTTGGGCATGGAGTTTACCAGAGCTTCACAGGTTGTCACTGGAGTCCTCTTCCACTCCTCCATGACAACACGGAGCTGGTGGATGTTAGAAACCTTGTGCTCCTCCACCTTCCCTTTGAGGATGCCCCACAGATGCTCAATAGGGCTTAGGTCTGGAGACATGCTTGGCCAGTCCAAAACCTTTACCCTCAGCTTCTTTAGCAAGGCAGCGGTCATCTTGGAGGTGTTTTTGGGGTTATGATACTGCCCTGCGGCCCAGTCTCCAAAGGGAGGGGATCATGCTCTGCTTCAGTATGTCACAGTACATGTTGGCATTCATGGTTCCCTCAATGAACTGTAGCTCCCCAGTGCCGGCAGCACTTATGCAGCCCCAGAGCATGATACTCCCACCACCATCAGGGCCACTGATGGGGCAGTACAACCAGCCCTGTTGTACCGGCCCGGTCAGCAGGGGGGGGGGGCCCGAGCAGCTTTGTAGTTAATTTCCAGCTAAAAAACCAACTAGCTAAATTAACCAGCTCCTCATTGATTACCAAGGTATATAGTATTTCCTGGGGCCCAAGAGGTGAGCGCAAAAGAGGGACTTTTTCTCCATTTTCGGGCGCAGGCAGACAATCCCTCGCCACATGTTGCTCTGCATCAGTGTACCTGCACAAATTAAAGTTCCTGCCGCTCACTGTATGATTTCCCCGCCGGATGGATTCCATTGTAATGCGGCTCCCCTCCTCAGTAAGTGCCTTGCTGCAGCCTGAGGGAGAGACTGATCGCTGAGGCAGCTGAGACAGCCAGCAAAAGTAATCCTGTCAGCAGTGCACAGGCAAGCAGCCCCTCTGCATACATATTGACACATCACACAGGCTATTCTAGAATGTGCAGTCCCCAGACTCCCCATTGTGCTCATGGTCATTATTCTGATGATCAGAGCACAGCAGGTGCACTCTGTGTCACATGGCTGCTGGATGCTGACTTTCTTAATGTATGACTGTACTGAGTATTACAGACTATAACGCAGCACAGCCATAGTCAGCACCCAGCAGCCAAGTGACACTGACAGAGCCATAGAGCACCTGCTGTGCTCTGATCATAATAATGACCATGAGCACACAGTGAGATGCTACTTTACACAGTGTGTGATGGGGGAGGGACCGTAAAAAAACAGTCAAACTGCATTGTTCCAGCTCCTGTCACCAGTTCCCCAGATCAACCAGGGGAGCCAGGGGTGGGGTCAAAGGGTGCCCCATCAGGTAGGCTGTAGGGGGCCCCATGATTTCAAACAGCGGCCCTGACCACCATGCTTGACTGTAGGCAAGACACACTTGTCTTTGTACTCCTCACCTGGTTGCCGCCACACACGCTTGACACCATCTGAACCAAATAAGTTTATTTTGGTCTCATCAAACCACAGGACATGGCTCCAGTAATCCATGTCCTTAGTCTGCTTGTCTTTCAGCAAACTGTTTGCGGGCTTTCTTGTACATCATCTTTAGAAGAGGCTTCCTTCTGGGACAACAGCCATACAGACCAGTTTGGTGCAGTGTGTGGCGTATGATCCGAGACAGGCTGACCCCCCCCCCCCCCCACTCCTTCAACACCTGGTTGCCATCACACAGGCTTGACACCATCTAAACAAAAAAAGTTTTTCCTTGGTCTCATCAGACCACAGGATATGGTTCCAGTAATCCATGTCCTTAGTCTGCTTGTCTTCAGCAAACTGTTTGCGGGCTTACTTTTGCGTGATCTTTAGAAAAGGCTTCCTTCTGGGACGACAGCCATGCAGACCAATTTGATGCAGTGTGCAGCGTATGGTCTGTGCACTGACAGGCTGACCCCACCCCTTCAACCTCTGCAGCAATGCTGGCAGCACTCATACGTCTTTCCCAAAAACAACCCCTGGATATGACACTGAGCACGTGCACTCAACTTCTTTGGTCGACCATGGTGAGGCCTATTCTGAGTGGAACCTGTCCTGTTAAACCGCTGTATGGTTTTGGCCACTGCGCTGCAGCTCAGTTTTAGGGTCTTGGCAATCTTCTTCTAGCCTAGGCCATCTTTATGTAGAGCAACAATTTTTTTTTTTTTCAGATCCTCAGAGAGTCCTTTGTCATGAGGTGCCATGTTGAACTTCCAGTGACCAGTATGAGAGAGCGAGAACGATAACGCCAAATTTAATACACCTGCTCCCCATTCACACCATAGACCTTGTAACACTAACAAGTCACATGACACTGGGGAGGGAAAATGGCTAATTGGGCCCAATTAGGACATTTTCACTTAGGGGTGTGCTCCCTTTTGTTGCCAGCGGTTGACGTTAATGACTGACTGTACACTCACTACTTTACATTGCAGCAAAGTGTCATTTCTTCAGTGTTGTCACATGAAAAGATATAATAAAATATTTACAAATATGTGAGGGGTGTACTCACTTTTGTGAGATACTGTATAACAGATATTGTGGAAGACAATTGTATTGTATTGATAAGGTCTGGGAAGAGGTTTTAACCAGCTACCAATTAGTCGCCCTGAAACCAGCTGATAAACTCACCCATCTATTTATACTTCACTTATTTGATTAATTCACTTATGGCATAATGGATTATAATATCCATACCTCCCAACTCTTTAAGATGGGAGTGAGGGATACCTAGTGGCAAAAGTATGTAGGCATATGACGCCCCCTTAACCACTGCAGCCCCGGAAGGATTTACCACCTTCCTGACCAGAACACTTTTTGCGATTCGGCACTGCGTCGCTTTAACTGACATTTGCGCAGTTGTACCCAAACAAAAGTGACGTCCCCCCCCCACAAATAGAGCTGTCTTTTGGTGGTATTTGATCACCTCTGCAGTTTTTATTTTCTGTGCTATAAACAAAAAAGAGCGACAATTTTGGAAAAAAAGAACCTATATTTTACTTTTTTGCTATAATACATATCCAAAAAAGATATAAAAAAAACAATTTTTTTATCAGTTTAGCCCAAAATGTATTCTTCTACATATTTTTGGTAAATAAAATCGCAAAAAGCATTTGATTTGCTCAAACTTTATTGCGTCTACAAACTATGAGTATGATTTATGGCATTTTTATTATTGTATATTTTTTATGTTAGTAATGGCGGCGATCTGCGATTTTTAGCGGACTGCGATATTGCATCGGACAGATTGGGCACTTTTGATACTTTTTTGGGACCATTGACACTTATACAGCGATCAGAGCTAAAAATAGCCACTGATTACTGTATAAATATCACTAGCAGGTTGGGTTAAGCTGTAAGGGGCGATCAAGGGATTTAATGTTCCCTCACTGTGTTCTAACAGTGTGGGGGCTGGCAGGGACATGACA
The DNA here is from genome assembly GCA_018402905.1 of Glandirana rugosa. Classification (NCBI taxonomy): domain Eukaryota; kingdom Metazoa; phylum Chordata; class Amphibia; order Anura; family Ranidae; genus Glandirana; species Glandirana rugosa. The sequence continues at coordinate 475,010 of BLSH010438581.1, read as the reverse complement.
GATCTGACTGATCCTGATTACAAGGATCAGTAGATCGCTGTCATGTCCCCCGACAGAACGGGAAACCGCTGTGTTTACATTGGTGGCTCCCCATTCTGCCTCTGTAGAAGGTGATTGTGGGTCTCCGGCGGACATAGAGTCCGCCTGACCTGTGGCCACGGCTGTGCGAATCGCCGTTTATATACGGGGATTTGCGCAGCAGAGCCGCTTTGCCGCAGTATATGTACGCAACACGGCAAGTGGTTACAGGAGAAATTGTACAAAAAAAAAAATTTGTTCAACCCACAAGTGTTTTTTTTTTTGTTTTTTTTTTAACAGTACTATTCCTTTTTATACTGGCTTTCGAAATTTACAAATGCAGAAATTTAAATATTGGATGAAAGGTTTAGCACTGGGAAACACTTTTTGAAAGATAAAAAGTGCATTCTATATATATAAAACTATATAGATCAGACCAAAATGAGGGACAAATGAGGAAAGGGGCTTTGTTCCAAATCGGGATCCATCCCTTGAAATTAGGGACAGTTGGGAGCTATGTAATAAAGATTTATATCTTGCTATGTATCAAGGGGCCTCTAACTCCTTTTTCTTCCTGCTCACAGATACAGGCCTACTTGAAGCAAGTAACCTTTTTGCATAATGTCATGGGTTCCCTGGTTCAACTAGACCAGGGATATGCAATTAGTGGACCTCCAGCTGTTGCAGAACTACAAGTCCCATGAGGCAAAGCAAGACTCTGACAGCCACAAGCATGACACCCAGAGGCAGGGGCATGATGGGACTTGTAGTTTTGCAACAGCTGGAGGTCCGCTAATTGCATATCCCTGAACTAGACCCTCAGCTATGAAAACTGGCTCCTCCTGAGTGTTTAAAACATTTATTTGCACATCTTTTTGTATGAAGTATTTGCTGCAAAGAAGTTGATAGGAGTGGACCTAAGTTAGGGTGCCTATTTACCACAGTGGAAAGCCGAATTTAATAAAATGCTCCTATATAAGAAACTGTATGTGACAGGCAGAATGTTCTACTTGCTGCCCATTAGATGTAGCTCCTGCTTGATTTTGAACAGTGGCTCTTGTGTGTTTTAAATTCCGGTGTACTCAGGCTGCAGTGGCATATACTCATTTGATTTATGTCTTGGGCTCCTTTTACATGGGCCGTCCAATCAGGAGCGGCGACATGTCCGCTGACATCCGCCGATATCAGATCCGATCCTGTCTCTGAAATCCAGATGGATGGAAACCCTATTTGCCATCCGTCTTGCGGATAGGATGGGATGAGATTAAAACGGACAGGTGGTCCGATATCCCCATAGAGGGCAGTGGGGATCTGACAGGTCCATCTCAGCACAGTGAGCAGAGATGAACCGGTCATCCGCCTGCTGAACGGGGATCAACGGATCGATCCCCCGCTGAGCAAAACGGAGTCCGCCAGGTGGAAAGCCCGTGTGAAAGGACCCTAAGGGTATTACGAAGTTCTAAATATCACTATTTGAGGCCGCAAATTACACTTTTGGTTTAGGTTTTCTTAGTTTCTCAACCAATTTCCACTTTTCCAAATGGTATGGGATTTGCTATATTTTGCACTTCTTCCTACAGTCTGGGATTAGGTCTCTCATTTCATTTGTTTTCAGCAATTTAATAACGTGCCAATTTGTCTGTAATACTTTTCTTCTGTTTAAGCTATATTGCAGAGACCTTGTCTTATCTATTTCTTTGACTGAATATGTACAACATAGCTGCATGCATTGTTGTTGTTACTTTATGTCAATTTAAAACGAATAAAATCTATTTTGGATTAAAACAATGAATGTGGTATGAGCAGCTTGGCATGTTGTAGTTGCCAGAACATTATTTTTTTTTTTTTTTATAAGCAGAACATTCGTCAAACCACTAAATGCACAGCAGAAATACATATAGATTTGCTTTTTATCTGACGAGATTTGTAACTGTGAGGTCAGTTTTGTGATCCAAAGAAACGTGCCACAGGTTAGGCCAGGGTACACCCACATTTCCCCATTCAACTTTGCTGCTTTTGTGTTATCTATGCCCATTGATTAGGGAATGATCCAGGAAACTGCAAAGCATAACCAAAAAAGTACTAGAGTAATTGTCTGCGCAAGACCACCAAGGGAAACATTTGTTTTTTTTGCCAGGTATACTGTAAGCATACTTATAGATTTTAGCTGTGGATTTAACCTTTTTGCCTGATGTTCAATTGAAATATCCCCATACAAAATTTAATTTATAGAAAATAAGATTCCCCAGTAAAGGAGAGATATTTAAATGTTGCTCCCCAGATTTTTGACTTCCTGTAAGAGCTATGGTGCTGGAGGCATCTTCTTTATGACACACTTCCAGCAGTATCTGATCCAGGTCCCCCATTTATTCCACCAGCCCCTATGCCACTGGAGAATGTGCTAGTAACCTAGGAGCAGAAGGAAACACCTCTCTTGATGGGGGGCCAAAAAGTCTGACACTTTCAGAAGGATGTCAAAGGGGATTCTCCAAGCACTGTAGGTCTTGTAGAATGCAAAAATGGGGAGTGGGACAGGTAACTTCAATGTGTCTTCTTTACAGGGGTATCCCCTTCTATACTTTTTTTTTTTTTTTTACCCTTTCGCTGCCCGGCCCTGTACTCAATTTTTACACTCAGGTGGCCAGACCATTTTTGCAATTTTTTTTCCTTTGCTTTTTTATATTTCTCTTATAGTTTTCAGAGTTTGTAAAATCCCCCCCCCCCCCACCATATATTTTCTGAAAGCACATGACCAGTAGAATAAAAAGATGCTACTGATTTTTAAGGTCCCACAAATCAAATGTTTATCAAAACAATATTTTTTCTCAAAATACACTAAAATCGTGATTGGCAGATAAATATACAGCAAATGTTACAAAATTCCTACTAAATATAAAAGCTTAACCTGTATTAAGTTAATACATAACAAATATTTGTAACTTTTAAATTGCGCCTTTTTGCGAAATGGTGAAAATTGAACAGATGCAAAAGTGTAAATATCAAATTTTTTTCAAAAAATCTGAAGGTTTTCATTTTTCCCTTACAGCTTTCAGAATTTGTGAAAGACTCCCAAAATCATATATTGTCTGAAAGCATATAACTTCTAGAATAAAAGCTACAGATTTTTTAGACTCTGCGGTATTTGCGCAAATGTTTTTCAAAACAATATTGTCACTAAAAATGCACTAAAACCATTCTTGGCAGATTAAAACACACTATTTTACAAAATTCCTGCTAAATATAAAAGCTTATCCTGTCTTGAGTTAATAACAAATTATTCATAAAATACCCAAAATGTTCTCAAAATCTGGAGGTTTTCACTTGCAGCTTTCAGAGTTTGTAAAAGACCCCCCAAACCCCTATATTTCCTGAAAGCATATGACCTCTGGAATAAAAACAAGGTGCTACTGATTTTTTAGGCCCTGTGGTATTTTACGCAGATGTTTATCAAAACAATATTTTCGCTAAAAAATGCTCTAAAATCATTAATAGTGGATTCATACATGGCAAAATGTACACAATTCCTGCTACATTCCTAGCAAATCTAAAAGTTAAAACTCTATGGAGTTAATAAATGACAAATATTTGTACGTTTTTTTTTAAATTTCACCTTTTTGTGAAATGGTGAAAACTGAAGGTACGCAAAACTGTAAATAAAAACAATTTACTAAACTAGACATTTTCTGAAAGCACACAATAGAATAAAGTGTGCTACTGATTTTTTGGGCCTCACAATAATTGTGCATATGTTCATTTTCGCTAAAAATACACTAAAATCATTAATACACACAAACACAACTTACAAAATTCCTGCTAAATTACTACTAAAGCATCGTTCACATGTGGCATACTAAAGTGTACGCCCATGGAGGGCCATGTTTACCCGCACAGGGGTTCCCAGTACAGGCTGTCCCATTTATGTCAATTGGGGTGCAACGGCTGCAAAGGCATAGCTGCTGTTCCCAATCTGACATCCATGTGGGTACATGACCTCAAACGCAGACAGTGTGAGCTCAGGGACATGCATGCAGACCTACATGGATATAAAATTGGGAACAACGGCTCTGTTCGTGCAGGTGCTACATACCAAATGATATCAATTGGACTGCCTGCACAGACATGCACGGAACACCTGTGCGTCCCTGTAAAAGTATGCTGTGTATGCCCTGTGTGAACAAGGCCTTGGGCACCTTTCACCCAAGCAGACTGATCGGGTCTGCCTGTCCGTTTTTCAGGCGTTCCACCCATTGTTCTCTATGGAGAGGCTGATGTAAATGGACATATGTCCGTTTACACCCGCCTGCATCCGATCTAGTCCAGTCGGCTGAAAACAGACTTACCAGTAGCGGGCAGTCCATTAGGGGTGCTGGGGCGCAGCCCCCCCTGCAGAGTGCCGGACTCTTAAGTTTTGTATCAGTTTCTTTATTTCAAGCCAAATGTTTAGAGCCTGAGGCTCTAATTGGCTTGAAAAAGGTTGGGCTCGGGGGGCAGAGCATTGCACCCCGAACCACCCACTTGTGACAATAGCGAATAAATATTCGCTATTGTCTTCTGGCTTCTCATCCTTGCCAACCGGGATGGATCGGGTTGGCAGTGGGGGAGAAGCTGAGGAAGCCGTGGAGGGATGAGTGCGGGGGGGGGGGGGGG
>BLSH010438581.1:458009-468565 GCA_018402905.1 Glandirana rugosa | reverse complement strand
AGAGGACAACCCCCCCCCCCCCCCTTAAAGAGTTGTCATGGGAATAAGTGCTCCCCACTAGAGAATTTCTCCCATATTTCTGTTTTGATGGTTACCTAAAAAAAATTGGATTTATCCTCCCATTCCTTTCTGAATCCCCCAAAAGACTCCAGCACACAATGGAAGATGCTCTCAATGATGCTTAAGTACATAATGCTTCCTCAGGTGCAGCCCTTCATAGATCAGAGTCTTTAGTAAAGTGCAAGAAACACTCACAAGAGGGCATAAGCTCCTCGTGTATTACCGCCAAACAATTTATTAAAACCCCACAGCCAAATAAATACTCGCAAATGTAAAAGTCAAATGGGCACACAACAAAGATGCTTCAGCCATGGACGATATATCCCATGATTAGACTGTCTGGTCGAAAAGCGAACACATTCCAGGAGACTTGCTCGCAGCCATAGTATCGTTCTAACTTTCCCAGTCACTTGGCCACCCACCCCACATTAAAGGTGTTGCCCCCTGAGAACAGTACTTTGGCTGCAAAGGGTGTTGACTATAGAGTCCAACATACTGACCCGCCAGATGGTGGGAGGGCTTCTGATCCAGGGCCATTTAAAGAGTGACCTGAAACTGTGCTCAGCTCTGAGGAAGGGAGCGAGTCTCCCGAAACGCATCAGTTTCCGACTTGACTGTCTAATGTTGGGATGTATCGTCCCTGGCTGAAGCATCTTTGTTACATGGCTGTTTTACTTTTACATTTGAGAGTATTCATTTGGCTGTGGGGTTTTAATAAATCGTTCGGTGGTTATGCATGAGAAGCTTGCGCCCTCTTGTGTATGTTTTTTGCAGTTCACTTTAATTTCTGTTATCATTGGAGTGCAGGAAAATTAGGGAGACTAAACTTCCCCAATGGGGACACAGACCTCAATAAAAACATGACATGGGCTCTATCCCCTCACCACTCTTATCAAAAATTAGTTTTGCCTTTTAGTTATAGGTTAAGGTGTCAGCTGTGGAAGATTATTGGAAAGGGAATTGCTGGTAAGTCTAATTCAATATTTCTCTTATGTACCCTAGAATTCTCCAAAGAAGACATGGCAAAGAGTTTACTGCACATGATCAGCAATGACATTGGCCAGTTGGCATGTCTGTATGCCAAACAGCACAACCTATCTCAGGTGTATTTCGGAGGCTTCTTCATTCGAGGTCATCCTGTCACAATGCACACCATCACCTACAGTATCAACTTCTTCTCTAAGGTGGGACTTGGACTATAAAGGGCTATAAAGAGCAATATTCTAGGCTTGCCATGTGGCCCAATTATTGCTGTGACTTGAGCATCACTAGCCACAATTTGGCAGTGCCAGGGTGATTTATTTTATATGAGTGGTAAAAGCATTTTCCCAATTATCAATCTATTGTCATGCTCGGTAGTCTTTATAACTAAACTCCAGACTGATGTAAAGGACACATACAAATACAGCTCTATAGTTAAATACATTATTATTCATGTATTTTTAAAAGCCGCTAGTGAAATTTCTGAACTTTGGCTTCCTATCAGGCTCTTGCAACTCTCTATACAGCGGCACCCAGACTTGGAGAGGGAGGGGCAAGACTGGGAGCCAATCCGGTGTGCTAATGTGCAAATAAAAAACATGCTGATATGAGAATTCTGATAGAGAGTAGAGTGAGCATAGTGATGACCATGTCAGTCTACTATTGCGCTTTTGCTGTCCAGGCAGTAGGTTGGGGCGGAGGGGACACCACTGTATCCCTTCCACAGTCTATACCAATAGCAGAAAAAGTGTCATCAACAATGGCTGTGCTGTGTAGCAGGGCTGTCTAAATCTCTGAAACTACAAATACATTGGCAGGTAAAACAGCTTTTATATAGATTTTTTTTTGTGTAGTTTGGGTGTTTTGCCTAGAAATTAATTTTATTAATTTCAAGTGATTGTAAAGCTTTAATTTTTTAAAATAAAATAACAAATGTCATACTTACCTGAGAAAAGATATACCTGTGTTCAGATCCCAATAGCTTGTAAATGTAATTGAACTACCAGGTGCTAAAGGGGTGTGACCACATGTTAAAACTACAAATACTAATTGAACACACTGCACACTGCTACACCCTTCCCAGCAAACTATGCGATGTAAAACAGGGATATTTAGTTCACATATATTGCAATACATGTTTAAGCTGACCAACGCCGTCAAAGTAATCCCTCTTCTGGCCAGTCCTACACTGCCATGCCACTGGTTTTGCACAGATCAGCCCCAATCCTCCTCTTCTGGGATTCCCCGCCAACACTCCTGGCTCTTGCCCCTCCCCCATGCTGAGTGCCCCCATTGAAAGCCACTTTCTATAGGGGCACTTGCACAGGCTCACTCTGACATCATGGCTCGGCCCCCTGCTTCTTCACAGGATTTGATTGCCAGCAGCGGGAGCCAATGGCTTCTGTTTGCTATCAGTTTTCCCTGTGATGATGGAGAGAGCCACTGCTGTCATGCACAGCGATGGATCGAGATTGGGCTCAGGTAAGGGTAGGGGGGCTGGGGGGGTGGTCTTGGATTTTATTAGCTATAGATGCTTTGCTTTAGAGCAAAATCTATTAGTCTTAATAGTCTAGTTGGTCCTTTTGTAAAGGAGGTCCCCATCTCTTTATCCCACTAGGTGATGTAAGGTGGGATACTGTCCTCTTCTGGTTTGAGGCACCGAGGTCTGAGAGCAGCATGCCTCACGTTGTCTGTTTCTAAACAAATACATTCAAATAGCTTTAGGGAGATGGAGGGAGCTGTGTGCTTTACGGATTTGGGAAGGAAGTGTAGTTGCATAGCCCTCAAAAATCAAGAGGGGAGGTATGGAACATTCATTTTTTAAATTTGTAAGTATTTTTTACTCCACCTGCAGAAGTCCAAACCTATAGGAGTAAGAAACTGAGGAAAATTGTCCTCAAAATTCTGGTTGACTATGGGGTGAACTGAATCCCAAGATAAGTAATAGCTGTATCCAAAAGAGAAGGCTTTTCAAATGCTTACAAGATCTGGAATAGACAGTAAATTGCTCATGGGTTATGATTTGCTAACATTTATTGTGAATTTGGACAGACCTCCAACATTTTCAAATCCATGCATGAGATTAGGGATGACTAGAGGAATATGCCTTGATGTTTGGGTTGTTACCTATATGGCACAATAGGGGTTCAACACTGAACGTAAATGTCAAGGAGGATATGGTTGCTATTCTGTAATGAAAAATGCAATAGGACCCCATTTGCACTTCTACGGGCACCTTTATGAGAAGCGGCACCATGAATGATATTTTAAAGGCGTTCTAATTGCAGTGCACCTGGAAAGTATTCAGTGTTTTGCTTTTTCCACATTTTGTTATGTTACAGCCTTATTCCAAAATTCATCCTTTTCCTCAACATTCTACAAACAATACACCATAATAACAACATTAAAGAAGTTTGTTTGAAATCTTTACAAATTTATTAAAAATCACATGTACATGCGTATTCACAGCCTTTTCCACGACACTCAAAACTGAGCTCAGATGCATCTGGTTTCCACTGATCATCCTTGAGATGTTTTACAACTTGATTGAAGTCCACCTGTGTTCAATTCAGTTGATTGGACATGATTTGGAAAGGAACACACCCGTTTATGTAAGGTCCCACAGGTCACAGTGCACATCGGAGCAGCAACCAAGCCATGTAGTCCAAGGAATTGTCTGTAGACCTCCGAGACAGAATTGTATCGAGGCCAGATCTGGGAAAGGGTACAGAAACATTTCTGCAGCATTGAAGGTCCTAGTGAGCACTGTGGCCTCCATCATCCATATATGGAAGAAGTTTGGCACCACCAGGACTCTTCCTAGAGCATGCCGTCCGGCCAAACTGAATGATTGGGGGAGAAGGGCCTTAGTCAGGGAGTTGACTAAGAACCTGATGGTCACTCTGACAGAGCTCCAGCGTTTCTCTGTGGAGAGAGGAAAACCTTCCAGAAGAAAACCATCTCTGCAGAACACCACATATCAGGCCAGTAGGGTAGAGTGGCCAGACGAAGGCCACTCCTCAGTAAAAGGCACATGACAGCTCACCTGGAGTTTGCCAAAAGGCAACTGAAGGGCTCTCCGATCATGAGAAGCAAATATCTCTGGTCTGATGAAACAAAGATTGAACTCTTTTTGGCTTGAATGGCAAGCGTCATGTCTGGAGGAAACCAGGCATCACTCATCTTCTGGCCAATACTATCCCTACAGTGAAGCATGGTGGCGGCAGCATCATGCTGTAGGAATTTTTTTTCAGCAGCAGGAACCGGGAGACTAGTCAGGATGGAGGAAAAGATGGATGCAGCAATGTACAGATACATTCCTTTGATGAAAACCTGCTCCAGAACACTCTGGACCTCAGACTGGGGCAAAGGTTCATCTTCCAACAGGACAACAACCCTAAGCACACAGCCAAGATAAAGGAGTGGCTACGGGACAACTCTGTGAATGTCCTTGAGTGGCCCAGACTGCACATCTCTGGAGAGATCTGAAAATGGCTGTGCACCGACGCTCCCCGACCAACTTGATAGAGCTTGAGAGGTCCTGCAAAGAAGAATGGGAGAAACTGTCCAAAAACAGGTGTGCTAAGCTTGTAGCAGCATGAGGCTGTAATTTGGTGCCAAAAGTGCTTTAACAAAGTTTTGCGCAAAGGCTGTGAATACTTTTGTATATATGTGATTTTTATTTATTTATTTTTTAAATTAAATTTGCAAACAAACTTCTTTCACATTGTCATTATGGGGTCTTATTTGTAGAATTTTGAGGAAATTAATGAATTTAATCAATTTTGGAATAGGGCTGTAACATAACAAATGTGGAAAAAGTAAAGCGCTGTGAACGCAGCATGCACATGGTTTAGCTTGCTGGCTGGTATGAACGAGTCCTAAATACTGTATGCAACAAAAGGGAGAGGGCTTACTGTAAATGCCTTTATAGTTGGCAAGAAACCACGCAAATCACACAATTGTAATTAAAATTCCCATGTTTAATTTGCATAATAGAAAAGCCCCATAATACATCACTAATAAGAACTAACATGTTCAAATATTAGGGAATCCAAGTAAGAGATTAGGAAAAAAAACCTACAGAAACACCCCTACCCCTCTCTTTCTGCAGTTGCTCGTACAGAAAATATCCCACTGATCTCAATGTCAACAGGTTGTCATATGCAACCACATGATAAAAGTCTAGCTTTGCACAAACTATGAACAATTTGATTCTAAGGCCAAATAAACTGCTGTGTATACAATATACATAATGTATGAAATAGTAAGATGTTACTTCCCTTATTCTTCTTTGTTCCAATAAAAAAGGAAATCCGCTATCCTTGAACGGTGCATGCACAGGGATAGCACACTTCCTTTGCTGTTGAAACTGAGCGTTATTATTATCATTGGTGTATAAGCGAGAAATACATTTTATTTTAGTGTTGCACTAAAAACTAAAAGTGATGTACTAAATTCACACAGCTAAAAAACACCTTCTGAATATATTCAACAACTCCATTAAAAAAGACAAAATAGAAATTAGTAAAACTATGTTGAACATCCAGACACCGGAAACTAGACATTCGTAGATGTATAAGAAACTAGACAAATGCCAAAGGCAGGAATGTGCACAGCAAAGTGAAAAACGAAGCAACTATCCTGAGAAAATGTTCCTAGCTGCCATAAACACATAATGTAAACCAGGGCAATGAGCTCATCCGTGCCACTGCTGTCCTGTTTTTGAAGTCCTGTTGCAATGATTTCCCCTCTCCTCCTTGTTCTGTCTGACAAGACAACCATTCTGTTAACAGTAAGACACATGCAATCTGCCTAATGGAGACCCAGCAAAAAATGATGTAAATCTCAAAATGCCTTAATGGGTGAACTTGGGGAAAATCACCCTTTGATTGTCTTATATAGGTGTTGTAGTAGTAGTTTGAGCTGCTTAAACCAATTGCACACAGATTTAGAGCTTCAATACTTGCCAAGTTTAACTACTGTATGCTTTGCATCCAGTCCAATATATGTTAATATCAAGCCCTGATAAATTTGGGTGCCTTCTGACCCCTGAAATGCGTTGGCTGTGTGATAAATGCGTGAGGATGTCAGCCTGGAGGAGTGCATGCATGCAGCCCGCATGTGATACTCTGAAAGAAATAAAATTCATTGAATTAAAGGGGTAGGCCAGGGACAGCCAGGCTGGGGAGGAAAAGATTAGATGATGCTGGATGTCCTCATGCTTGAAAATGAGGCAGGTTTTATATGGCTTTCTGCAGCTTCTAATGTACACTGTGAGAAGTGCAGTGTGCAGTGAAATCAGAGTAGGCAAGATTTGAAGGTAAAGCTGGGGTTGAACTTAACTTTAGTTAACCCTATTCATGATGAAATCTGCACTTTGTAGCCAGCCCCAAGAATGTTGCAACATAGAAAGGAGTCTGTGCAATGTGTGGTAAGCCACCAGTTGGGTGTTGGTGCCTTGGTGGATTGTGAAATGTTTTCACTTTCCTTTTTCCAACCACTTCGCTTATATCTTCATGAAGGAAGCTCACCCTGGCATTTGGTTATGCTAAATGTTGGGTAGCTCTAACGGGATGTGGTTTCCTTTTCTGCTATCAGGGAGGAGGAAAGGTTCTTGCTGCAGTTCTGCCCTTCCTTTTACACTAGAATCTTATGTACTACACTAAGATTATTGCCATTGTGGTAGCTGGTTCACAGACAGGTGAGTCTGGTGGACGATTCTATCTACACTCACACACACACACACATTCCACAGTGATACACAGATAACCCTGCCTACATACATGCTATGGGGTCTGTATACTGCTGGGAGGTATAAGTGCAGTTCACCAAGCCATAACCCATGTGTCATTTTCAACTCACACTGGGTGTCATTGTTCAAAATAAGTTATGGGTCAGCAGCTATCAAGCTTCAAATTGTTAGCAATGGCACAATACTTCTATACTTGCAACTTGCTTTTAAAGTGGACCTGCTATTAAAGAAAATCTGCTTGGATAGAAATATGTCAGTGCTAGCTTCTGATTAAATGCAAGTTACTTGGCTGTAACGCTTATCTTCAGTACTTTACGGGGCACGTACCCAAAACTAGTATGCAGATGAAGATTGCTGTCTTCAATTACTGTGTTTTATTCCAGGTCAATACTAAAAGCAGGAAGGGCCAGGTTACTTGCATTTTCAGAAGATCAGTTGTGGCTGCCTACATATTTCTCATATTTCTTTCTTTAAAAGTACAATTTAAAGGACAGAGTGGAGAGAGATTAGAACATTTGTCAGGTTTTTATAGCTGATGCACGCTCTCTATTTGTCCTGTTTTATGGTTATCATGTTCTAGTTAAAATAAATGTCCAAATTTTGGGTGTCACCAGGAAAGGAATAGAAGGGAAATCATCAAATTACGACACTGGTTTTGGTGACAACCAGGGATTCCCTTGCTTTAGAGCTTTCCTCTCCTTTCCTGTTTGCTATGAGACAGAAAGTGAAGGCAAATCTCCCTAATATGACACAGATGGCAAAACATTCTTACAAGGGTTCTACCCAGCCTTACTCAATCCGAAATGGAAAAAAGTTTCGCCTTTAGTTCTACTTCAAGGGGGGAAAAAAAAAAAGAAACTTGTCTTGGGACCCTGTAATAGATCTGTCCAATGCAGAATCACCAAGCGAATTGCCTGTAGCTCCAACACATTGATGGGCAATAAACTCTCCTGTGGGGACCATGTTCCCTGTACTGAGAGATGATCCAACATGCCTCCCCATCCTGACAGACTGGCATCTTTTTTGAGATTACGTTCCAAGAAATGGGAAGAAACTACTTCCCTATCTCCAATGTTCATGGCCGCATCCACCACTGCAGTGATCGCCGGACTCTAGGACTTGGATGCATCCCTGAGTCCAAAGACTATGATCTCCTGTCCCAAGCTGACAGAACATTCAGCTACAGAGACTTGGAGTGAAGTTGAGTGACAGGCACTGCCTCAAATGAGGCCACCATCTTCCCTAGAACTCTCATACAAAAACGATTTGAGGGATTTCTCGTTTCCTTGTGTGAGGCAATCTGCCCTCACAGGGACAAAAATTTCTCTGGGGGAAGAAAAATCCTTGCTTGAACTGTATCCTTGCTCAGGTCCGAATATTCCAGCCTCTGGGTTGGAAGTAACACTGACTTCCGAAGTTTGGGAATCCATCAAAACCTCCCCAATGTCTGAACCGTGAGGTCCACATTGTGCTGCAGCTACAGCAACAACTGTTCCTTGATACTTGGTCATCCAGGTATCTGAGAATGGACACCCCCTGGATCCTTAAGAGGACCAGTACAGGAGCCAGAACCTGTAAAGAACCGCAGGAGAGTGGCCAGACCGAATGACAATGTAAAAACTGATAATGCTGGTCTTCTATGGAACACTGGAGACATTTCTGATGGAGTAAATATGGGAACATGCAGATTATAACCCTTTTATGTCTAAGGACTTTAGAAAATCTACTAACTGTAGAGCGGCAGCCACCGTTCGTTCTCACTCCATTCTAAAACTCTTCACGCAAAGGAACTTGTTCAGCCCCTTCAAGTCCAGAATTGGACTCACACTGGCACCTGGCTTGGGAATTGTGAAGAGATTCAAATAAAAACCTCAATCTTTCGACCTGGGAAGCTGACCTGATTACCTCTTACAATCAAAGCTGATGAAGAACTTGAAAAAGCAGAGATCTCTTCTGCAGATTTGCAGAGACATTTGACCGCATGAAACACGGAGGCAGGAATTCCAACTTATAACCTTGAGACACAGACTTTCGAACCTACATGTCCGGTATTTCCTTCGATCGTTCCTCTGCAAACCCCAGCAATCATCTCATTACCCAAATGAGCGGGGGCACTCCCTCCAGACTTGGAATCTGACTTCATCGGTTTAGGGGTCCTGTTTTTCCTGCAAAATTGGCCCTGAGGCTTTCCCCTAGAGGATGAGCCCTGTTACTGATGAAATTCATGCGCAGGGGAAGCTTCCAACGACTGAGTCGCTGCTGCCCTTCGAGCTGGACGTTTAGGCCTCATACACACGGACGTTTCTTAAAAAATAAACACAACGTTGAGCCTGACGTCAAGGAAAAAATATCGGCGTTATGCATCGGCGTCAGTGAGCATCGGCGTCGATAGGCGTTTTTTTTTTTAAAAATCATCCCTCTGCTATTTTTCAACCTAAAAACGTCGGCGTCAAAAGGTGGTTAACGCCGGTACGGTGTTATTTGGCGTTAGTGAGCGTTTTGCTGCGTCGGCGGCAAAAAACGCCAAAACGTTACAGCCTCAGAACGCGCTGGCCGTGGGTTCTAGTTTCAGCTCGCTAACTCCGACGCCATCTACAGCTCAAAAAACGTCTGCATTTTTATGGGGCCATTGACTAACCTGGAGAGCTGCAAAAAACGCCAGAAAACTCCGGCGTCAAAAAACGTCCGTGTGTATGAGGCCTAACCCCTTTTTCCTCATGGGAAGAAGGGAACTTTTTTTTTTGTCCACCTGAAATATTCTACATGTAAGAGTCTCTAATTCTGCCTCAAACAGTTCTCCATGGAACAGAAAGCCTGTCAACAATTTGTTATGGGGTGATTCCACAGATCAGCTCTTGAGCAAAAGCACTCTACGCATTTGAATAGCTAAAAGCCCCATGCGTAAGATCTGCTGCATGGAATCTTTCAAAGTGTCAATTGCAAACCAAAGAGCTTGTGGCAAATCCTCACTTGAGCCTGCCTCTGTTTCTGTAGACTTTCTTAACCAGGCACTTAACCCAGCCCTTAAGACTCCAATGGCTGCTACTGCTGGCTGCATAGCAGCTCCTGTCAAAGAAACAGATACTTTGAACAAAGTTTCTAGTTTCATATCTGCTGCATCTTTAAAGACCTGAGCATTCGCTACTGGACACGTCAAATGCTTGTTAAGACAAGATACAGCGATGTCCACAGTGTCCCATCTCTTAGCATACTTTTCCTCCATAGGATAAAGTTGCTCAAACCTCCTGGGAGGAACTCGCACCCTATCTAGATGAGCCCATTCTGAAAAAACGACCTTCTCCTAAGTGGGGGTGTAACCGAAAAGACTGTGCACCCTGTGCAGGCCTCTAAGAACCCAGTGGTGGATACTTTGGAGCCGTAGACTCCGCCAGAGGCAAATCCAGATCCAAGTGCACCATGTCTGCAAAGTACTCACAAGGGTCTTCTGCGACATTTAGGCCTGACTAAATGTAACTCTCCTTGCCAAAAACCCTGCTAGAAAACATACCTATACTATGGGGGCGCTACACTTGTGAGATTTTAATCAGATGATAGTTTTTCATGTAATTGGCGCATATTATGCTCACCTGCAATGCAGGAAATTGTTTCCTTGCCATTTTGCAGTATATCATTTGTGTAGCTGTGGAGGGTTTTTTTTTTTTTTTTTTTTTTTTTTTTTTTTTTTATATATAAGACGACGTGTAAAAACCATTTTTCATTTTTCATTTTTTTTTTTTTTTTTTTTTTTTTTTTTTTTTTT